>JBBPJQ010000006.1:0-105044 GCA_038088795.1 Boletus rex-veris
CTCTACTTCTCTTCCCTTGTCTTTTTCTCTGTGCAAGCGACCTAGCACTAAGGCTTCACTTAAGTGTGAGTCCTTTAGGGTTGTTTCACTAGAACAAAACTATACTTTAAATTGCTACCTCACTTGCGGATGACTGTTGAAGCAGATCACCAAAGTACCCAAGACATTTCCTACTGCCCACCATACTCTCGCATTTACGTCACATCCTCCAGTATGTTCAAGAGGATACAACACGCTTTATGGGGCTCAAGATATCTTTTTAGTGTCTGTGTCCCCCACTTATGTTGCATTAGTAGAAGGATCGCTGCTCGTACCCAACAAGCACGTATCAGAGGTTCAGGAGTGGTTTGGGTTGACCCAAGAAGAAAACGGGTCATTAAATTTAGTTTACCCTCCAACACCAGTAGTAGAAGCATCAGGAGCAGGGCTGGCACATATAGGTCAAGCGCAGGAGCCAGGAAGCCCCACCCCATCATCTCTCATCCTTTTGGACTACAAGAGTCTACAGGAAGCGCCAGTCACTCTCCATGCCCCCTCAGTCAACAGCGGAAGCTATGACCCGAACAAGTATGACCCCCCAGCACACCAGCAGATCCCAGCAGCATTAGTGCCCTTATTCGTGCTGGAGAGAGTTGTTGAGTGGCTTGTCGACAGGCTAGTAAACAGAGTCAGGAGAGAACAGATTAGGGAAAGGGAACCCACCCTGTATGAATGACCCCGCCAACCAAGACAGAGAAAGGTTTGGCCAGCAGCCACAAGGTGGAGAGAAGAAAAAGAAAGAGTCCTTTGGCAGTTCAAGGATGAGATCCAGTTCACTCTGTGCCTGAGACCCAGGAACAGGTGTTACAAGGTCAAAAGAACCCCCACCTTAACACCACATACCACGGCACCTAGAATACGCTGCTTATGAGTACCAAACCCCCCTCTTCCTATCTAAATAATACATCATGTCTTTTGATCGCACAGTATTTGAAACAAATCTCCTAAATGGAGGACTCGATGCAGCTGTTACACAAGACCTCTTGGCTATGTTTGATTACTTCTCAAATGAGCAACATGGCCACATCACACATATAAACACATGTCTAAATGAAATCAACACGCTCAGAATCCAGCTCGCGGCTATCCCCACAGCAGGTGCCAGAGGCAATACAATGTCCAAAATGAGCAAGATCTTTCAGGACCCTGGAAATTACAACGGGTCTAAAGGAAAGTTCAAAGAATGGTGGACTAAAATGAAGGCATGGATTGCCAAGAATCCCACCGTATTCCCACAAGGTTCACACAAAGCAGTGATAGCTGTGCTATCACGCCTTGAAGGACAAAAGGCGGGCGGCTTTGCCTGCACAAGAATAGATCACCTATTAACCGGCAGCACCTACACGTGGACAGAGTTAGAAGAAGAGAGCGAAGCCCTCTTCTGCTCTGTTAACCAACAAGAATGGGCCAGACAGAAACTACACGCCCTAAAGCAGACAGAAGCAATGCCCATAGATGATTGGATCATTGACTTCCAAAGATATGAACCACAAGCGGGCATGGACACTACCCACCTGGTTGAGCTCATCGAGCACAATGTCCAACACTCGATAATCAACAAGATCCTATTGAATGGGCCTAGACCCACCACAGTCCTTGCTTACCTTGCAAAGATCTGAGAAGTAGGCACAAGGAAGCAGTTAATAAGCTTCTTATGCGGCGGCAGTAGCTGAAGATCTAAAGATCCAAATGCCATGGACATAGATGCCTTTGAATGCAGACCCTCAAAGTCTAATGCTCCAAGAAAATGCTACAACTGCGGAGGAAGTCATTTCATCAAAGACTGCCCGAAGCCTAAACTTGCTTGCAAATGGCTCGGAGGAGGACACAAGAAAGATTGTCGACAAGGAGGCTGGAAGGCCAGGGGAGTCGAAGAAGAAGAAGGCACCACCTCATGGGATGAGTCATCCGGCCCAGACCAGGTTGTCCATGGGATATCCTATGACAAGATGAAGGCATACTTCTTCGATCTCAAGGACACAGAATCCAAGAAGGGAAAAGGGAAAGCCACATGAATGAACCGGGTGTTCATGCAGATATAAAGAAGGTAAGGTTTAATTTATCTAATGACAATAGATATTTGCCACTGGCTGGTGAAGAGTTCGACAAATTGGACAATGAGTCATCATTAATGCCAAGTGGGCCTCCCTTAGTGGAGCTCGGCAGGGGCTTCACACCTGTGCTTAATTCACTTTCAAACTCCAATATCCAAATCCCGGAAGAAGCATGTGTACACAGCACATATCTGCAGAAGGAGATCTGTATGACCATTCAAGTTGCTCCCTTTCACACCAAAAATTTCATCACCGCAGAAGCTCTGCTTGACAGTGGAGCAAATGTCATATTCATAGATTGCACTTGGGCTTAGAAACATCAGTTACCTCTGACACCACTTTGCAACCCCATTTCTGTATTTAATGTTGATGGAACCAAGAATTCCACTGGAAACATCACACATTCTGCAGAAGTCATTATTGATTATCAAGGACACAGAGAACGTGTCACAGCCGAAATCACAGATCTCAACAAGAATCAGATGATCCTGGGCTTCTCCTGATTGAAGAAGCATAATCCTAATATAGACTGGACCAAAGACATGGTCAAAATGACACGATGCCCACATTCATGCTCCTTCCTTCAGGATAAGGAATCATTCTTATGATATGCTGACAAAGAAGAAGAGGAAAATGCATATCTCGCTTATGCAGTACGCGTGGCTTTAGATAAGCCTACCTCTAAGAAAGAATCAGCAGAGGAACTCATGCCAAAAGAGTTCCACAAGTATTTAAAAGTATTCCATAAAGGAGAATCAGAGCACATGCCGATATGGAAACCATGGGATCATGCCATTGATATGAAAGACACGTTCACCTCAAAGAAAGGATGTCTCATTCCCCTGTCTGTCACAGAACAACAGGAAGTTTCTGAATTTATCGATGACCAGCTCAAAAAGGGATATATCAGACCCTCTAAATCTCCACAAACATCACCTGTGTTCTTCGTACCAAAGAAGGATGGATGAAAACGTATGGTACAGGACTACTGTTATCTAAATGAACACACAGTCAAAAACAATTACCCGTTACCCCTAATCTCGCAATTGGTCGATAAGCTAAAAGGGGCTACTTTATTCACAAAGATGGATCTCAGATGGGGATACAACAACATATGCATCAAAGATGGTGACGAATGGAAGGCGGCTTTCGTGTGCTTCCAAGGAGCATTCAAACCCCCTCATCATGTACTTTGGACTATGCAATTCCCCTGGAACATTCCAAGCCATGATGAACGAGATCTTTGCAGATATGGACAACTGTGTCATCATATATATTGATGACCTAATGATATTCACCAAAACAGATGATCTTGCCACACACAACAAAATCATCCTGGAAGTACTCCGACATCTCGAGGAAAATGATTTATTCATAAAACCAGAAAAATGTACATTCCACGCCACAGAAGTTGAATTTCTAGGGATGATTGTAGAAGCTTCTTAGGATTAGTGAACTTCTACTGAAGGTTTACGCAAAGGTGGCTAGACCACTCAATGATTTGACAAAAAAGGAAAACCCCTTCGAATGGAAGCAGGAACAACAGGAGGCATTTGACACGCTAAAGCATCATTTCACCACAGCCCCTGTTCTCACATTCCCTGATGACGACACTCAGTTCCACTTAGAATGTGATGCTTCTGATTATGCAACAGGAGCAGTACTATCTATTCAGAAAGATGACAAATGGCACCCCGTGGCCTATTTCTCTCACTCCATGTCTCCGCAGGAACGGAATTACCCTATCGCTGATAAAGAAATGCTCAGTGTCATCCGTTCACTTGAGATATGGTGCCACTATCTAGAAGGTGCAAGACACGAATTTGAAATTTGGAATGATCATGCGAATTTACAATTCTACATGACTCGTCAGGACCTCAACAGGAGGCAAGCACGTTGGGTGCAATACTTATTGTGCTTCAATTTCAAATGGTTACATAAGCCAGGAGCTACTATGGGAAAAGCCGATGCTCTCTCTTGATGAGAAGATCATACAGTCAGTCTGGAAGATAACAATAAAGGAGTATTAGTTATCTCCCCAGAGAAGATTAGAGCACACCATGTTCTGCTCTCCGATGAAGGGGACACCATTAAAAACTGCATTTCTGATGCAATCACACGTTTTACTGAAGAAGATATCACCATCTTATGTAAAGATTGGAAAGTTTGTGCCGAGGATGATGGATTCCTTTACGACACACTCCACAGGCTATACATGCCTGATGATGATGATTTACGCATGGAAGTTGTGTGCTTACACCACAACACCCCTATGGCCAGACACGTCGGTTTAGACAAGACACTAGACTTGCTGCAACGCAGCTATTGGTGGCCAGGATTGGCTACATTTGTTAAAAGTTGTATCACTAAATGCAATCGATGCCAATGGTTCAAAGGAACTAATCAGGCACCAGCTGGTTTGTTACAGCCACTTCCCATACCTGATCACCCTTGGGAACACATCTCGGCAGATTTCACCACGGATATCCCCCTATCCCAAGGCTATGACTCTATTCTGGTAGTAGCTGACAGGTTCTCCAAGGAAGTTGAACTGATCCCCTGTATGAAGAAGACCACAGCACTCGATACAGCTAAATTATATCTAGATCACATCTGGAAGCATCATGGCCTTCCATCCACTATCATTTCCGATAGAGGACCGCAGTTTGCCAGCACAGTCATAGCTGACATATGCCGCTCTCTCGGTATTAAACCTAAATTATCCACGTCTTTCCACCCACAGACAGATGGTCAGACTGAACACATGAACCGTGAAGTACAGCAGTTCCTTCGCCTATTTACATCAGAAAAGCAAGATCAATGGGCCACTTGGCTACCCCTGGCCCAGTTCTCTATGAATTCCAAGAAAGCCACTGCAACGGGAAAGTCCCCTTTCGCAGTTACACGGTCATATGAGCCCCGCATGGGCATCAAATTATGCAACTCTAAGGCACCAGCTGCCACTGAGTTTACCAACTGTATGACTGACATGTTGGATCAAGTCAAAAGTAATTTATCTGCAGCTCAGGAACGCATGAAACGTAATGTAGATCACCACAGATCTGACTCCCCGGAATACGCCATCGGAAATCAAGTATGGCTGTCCACATCTAACTTGTGCTTGATGCATGCATCATGTAAATTAACTGAGCGATGGCTCGGCCCCTATACAATAATGGGCCTCATGGGTCCCAACACTGTAAAACTCAGGCTGCCCTCCTCCATGAGGATCCACCCTGTTGTTAATGTATCACGAATCAAGCCATATAAGGATAGATTGCCTGGTCAATCCACCTTCCGGCCTGGACCAGTTCTGATAACTGAGGATCATGATGATGAATATGAGGTAGATTACATCGTTGACTCATGGTACAAGGGCCGTTGCCTCGAGTTTCTCATCCACTGGAAGGGCTATGACAATACAGATCAGACATGAGAGCCTGTGGCTAACCTCACACATGCTAAAGATGTCATTCGGGACTTTCACAAAAGTCACCCTTCCGCGCCATGTTCCTTATCTATGACACCTGAGGCGTTTTCTTCCTTATTCCGGAGTTGTGAAAACTTCACCATGATGAATCCATGCTGTCTGCCCTTTGATCGCCTGGAAGTCGATCTTTAGGACGGGGAACCTCATGTATATAAGACAGCACATTCATTCTAATTTATTCATCACTCACACCCCCCATAACATCATAACAATGGACTCACTCTCCCTCCTCCTCATCAATTGGGCCATTGAGCTCTATTTCTACTATTACCTCTACACAATCACCCCTTCCTATAACACTATCACAACGTTCCTGTTCCCCCAACATGATTTTACTACATTTCATCTTCTTTATCTTTTGTTTCAAAGTCTTTTCACTCCTACTCGCTTGAGATATGTCACCCCCTTGCCAGGACTCCTCCCTTGACATTTAACCCCTTTTGATGAAGGGTACTGGATGAGACGCCTCCATGTTCCCCACACCGAGTCCTCATGGTCACATGGACCACTCACCTCCACCATTCCATTGTTCTCCTCCTCCTCATCAGATCAGGATCCACCCCCATTCAACGGCGCACTCACACCTTGGGATGGACCCAACTATTGGGACCCCAACTTCGCCAACAATGCAGATGCATGGGGACAGAAAGACGATCAGTGGGAACCTATGCCAAGTGAATCAGAGACAGGTCTCCCAATTCCCACCAATCCGGAATCGTATTAGAACAAACTCTGCTTTATGGATCCAAGCCTGATGTTGATGTACAATCGAACATTTTGTCAGCTCTTTGAACCAGAATTCATGTTCTATTTCCCTAACTCCCAGCTGCACTTTAATCTGTTGCCAGTCAACGAGGGAGAACCTGGAATCCAAGCCTGGGGCAATGACGGGTCCATGCCAGGAAGTCCAGTCATGGCTGCTACCACCCTACACTTGTCCGACGACAAGATCTTCCAAGATCTGGCAGAGTTTTGATCAACCAGGATGTTTGATCTTAGTACAGGGAAAGTGTTACGACCGCTACTCAAGCCTAATGGACTTATCATTTTTCTTTCATTCTCAACCCCTATCTATTCCTTTCATGCATTCACATGTATTCCTTTCATATCCGCTTCAACACTTCTATCACACATGCGTATCTAATCTCCCACATCTATGCTTCTCATTCACATTAGATCTGCACTGCAACCTCATGCTGCCACATACATGCACATCACACATGCCGGGCTATGTACACAGGTATATCATGTGACCAGTGTTCAGTGTATTTACTATATATAGCAGTAGCACAGCAAGGCCTATGCATACATGTACTTACTATATAAACCCCAATTCAGTGCCAGAGAACACTAGTCTTGTTCTCTTGGAGTTTCCCCTACAGGCAACTCTACTTCTCTTCCCTTGTCTTTTTCTCTGTGCAAGCGACCTAGCACAAAGGCTTCACTTAAGTGTGAGTCCTTCAGGGTTATTTCATGTTCACCCCTAGTCCTCAAGTATGGCAACACAGTCACAAGTCCACTGTTCCATTTTATGGATTCTGCCCAGTCGCTGATTTGAAGCCCCCTAACATGGGTAACCAGATCCAACGGGGATACCTCTAAGGAAACCGAGTCAGAATCCTCCACCTGATTGTCTGTAACATCAGGGGTTGCAACCTGTGAGACAGTCACCTGGGTTATATTTAAATAACCTCCACTTGATGCAAGGGAAGGGGATTCATGCAGGGTGAGTGATTGGCAAGCAACAGACAAAGCAGCAGCATCCCCTGCTGACATGGACTCGCAAGAAGGGGCAGGAGAGGCGTTGCAGTCACTGGATTTCCTCGTACATAGTGAAACATTTGAGGACTGGGAAAAATCAAGGGATAGGCCGTTCTGGACAGAAGCAACAATGTCCCTTGCTGAGTTGGGTTTGTGGGGAGCGACAGACAATGACTTTGTATGACTGGTAGTAGGCTGGGTAGCACGAGCAGATTGTGCCATAGGTTCATGCTGCCGTTGTCTATACAGAATGTGAGATGGTTAATGATCAAGATGGGCATGTAAAAGCTAACCTTGCCCTGCACTTTGCTTTGTTGTCTTGTGCCTTCACTTCTTCCCTCTACTCCATTGTCCTGTAGGAGAAGCATGAAGCTGTCTGAAACGACCAAATATCCTATCTAGTTGATATCGGTTGTTGTCGAGTGTCTGTGCTATAGTTTACAGCTATATGATGCTTGCAATGAGTATGTCTGATGTGTCGATGAGGACAGCAAGAAGGATGTCAATAAGGGAAGGCAAGTGAATGCCTTATAGATTAGGGACTATGGTCAAGACTAGTGGAGGATACAAGGGAAACAACAAAAGAACAAGACTAAGGTATAAGTAACTACAACTACAAGTACTTATACTATTGGGAATTGTGCACAGACCATGCTGTGTATGTCTATAAGTAGTAAATAGTGTGCTTACTGGTTACCATGCACTAGAGGTGAGGCAAAGATAAGCACTGCCAAGATACGAGGGACTATTGCTATTGGACGATAAGGAAAGTGAGTCAAGAGGAATAGCATGAGGATGCCATAAGGAGTACAGCCGAGATAAGGCAAGATAAGGTCATGTGACTAGACATGTGACAAGTTGTGATAAGATCACGTGACTTGATAAGATAAAGTCCTGTTCAATGGATAAGACAAGCGAGTTGGGACAAGCAAGAAAAGGAAAAGATATCCAGCAATGAGGGGCGAGCGTAACACTGTCAATGGGCTTGAAAGGGGAGAGGTATTACTTACATTTCTAGGCGATGTTTCCTCTGTCGAGAGTTATTGAGGGATCTAACCCTCTCATATTTGGATAGCTTATGCTACGTCATTCACAGCAAAGATAAAGAGGACACATACCTCTTCCTCTGTCATCTCGCATTTACGCTTGGCTATTTTTACTAAGTAAGGGTTCAGCCAATTAAACATGTTCAAGAGGGCATAGAGGTACCTACAGGTCAGTGGAAAACAAATGGCTTTGAAAGAAGTGGACAGTCAGCAATGTGATAGAAACCACGGCACAGGCAGGATCTTCAATACAAGGCCAACCAAATCATGAAACAACTTGATGGGGCAGAGGATGTATGTGGATGTTAACATGAAGGATTATGGGAAGGTGTGGTGCAATGGACATGATAGATGGTATTGAGTAGGTCAGAAGAGCATGTATATTGATTGAGTATCAACAGCAACGCAAATGGCAATGCTATGGTGAAGGGAACACACTTGGGGGGGGAGGGGGGGAGAGGAGGGAAAGGAAAAGAGGTGCGCTAGAAGGCAAACAACGAGTCTCAGAGTTAATTGAGGCAACCACACAAGGAGGTTTTTCAAAGACCAATGTGGTCCCTCCACACTTGCACGACCTTCAACAGTCACAATGACATGCAAGTGCTGTCAGTCACGCAACAGTCAACAGTCAGTCAGGCACATACCAACTCATGTGTTCCCTCAATATCAAAGACCTGGTTTATAGGAAAGCGGTCTAGCAGCTAACAAGTTAAAAGGGTACTTAAAACAAGTGCTTCACAATCTCCGTGGAGTGGGAGGAGTGGGGTAAACAATGGCCAGATAGATCCAATCAAGGATACCAAAGATCAGACCCATTTCACAGAATGTGTGTTTGTTTGATTGTAGCATATAATGTTTTTGGGGCATTTCTGGCGTGAAGCACCAGCAAGGCATCAAGCTGGCAATGGGAAGAGACTCAGTGTTTCACCTGCTGAGTCATCAAAATCATTCGCTTGCTTGTCTAAAGACCTATGGAAAATGTGTGATGAATTCATGCATTCAAGCAGACTTGCTGATCCTATATGACAAATGTTGGCTGATAGTAGATTGGCAAGAGGACGTTCAAATGGCTGTCATTGCATGGGTACGGTATGCTACAGCATGGGGTGGATACGGCAGGTGGGAATAACTTGAAGGTGTACTAGAGCAAGTGGACAGGGAGTGTACTGTATCACAGAAAAGAGCAACAAAAAAAAGAGTGGCACGGAAATGAGTGACAGGGAAGCATGAGATAGAGTGGCGGATGCAGTGGTACTAGTAGCAAAATGGCGCAGAAACAACTGGCGGAATAGTGTGAATAGAATGGCAGAAATAGTAAGCGGCAGTAGCAGAATGGCATGAAAACAACTGCAAGAAAGAGTGAAATAAACGGCAGCAAAAAGAAGCGGTGGTTGGTATGGTTGCAATGGTAGGCAATGCTGAAAAGAAAAGAAAAGGCAGTAAAAGGAAGTGGTGGTGGTGTAGAACACCTGTGTCGACGAAACACTGGCAAAAGCGGCAGGAGTGGTGGACGAGCCAAGCTGCTAACATTCTTTGGCGCCATCCTTGGCAGCAGGGGGCTTGTTCACGGTATTGCCCGCCTTCTTGGCAGCTTTGATCAATGCAGAACACCTTTTATGTTCCTGTCTGTTTTGTTAGTAGGATGGATGTATTGAAGATCGGAAAACTTGCCTCGACCAATGGATTGTTGTTCCGATTTTCCATCGCATCCCATACCATAGTGAACTCGCTGCATGTTCCTCTTTTGTTTTGCTTGCAATAGTTGATCAAGTATCATAGATTTCGTGCTGTCGTTGAATTTGAACTTGGTCTCATAGTCAAGTTTGGGTCAAACTCTTCCTGCTTGTGCTTAGTTTTGTTGTCATCTACAGTGCTGACAGGTGATGTGAGTGAGCTGCATTGTTGCAAGGAGACGGCAGAAAGAAGCTGGTGCATTGGATCAGGGAGGTTGGCAACTGGCGCTGTGTCTGACTCTGATAAGAATTCCAGTGTTTGCATTAATGTAAACTATACCTGATCGAAGACGTTCTGAATAGCAATATTGAGCATCACTGGTCTTGCCGCCACCCTTGGCACCTAGGCTCTTGATGCTGAGGATCTGACCCATTGTGTAGTTTGTGTATTGAGGACCAGTGCCTTCACAAAGATTTGGCCAATTTGGCCAGAGCTGTCAAGGAGCATTGAGGGCTTGTTGGCCAAAGCAATGTTGCTCCGAACCCAGGTCTTCTGGCCCTTGGTTCTGCATCCTTGAGCCCATGAGGCGGTAGTAGTAACTTCAGTGAGGATAAGTAGCATAATGTCACAACTCATGCGACTGCTGTGTCTTCAGAAAAAAAGTTGTAGTAGGGTAAGGGTGAAAACCCAAATATCAACAACTATTAACCACCATGTGAGCCAAAGGCAGTGTTGAATAGAGGAATGGCAGGCAGGATGTAAATGAGTGCAATGGCAAGTATTCAAGCTCAAGTTTGACTTGGCAGTCAAGAAACATACAAATGATACACCGAGTAGGTCAGAGAAAAAGGTGGAGAATGCATATACCTAAGGCTATAGCTCGTTCACGCATGAGGTGGGGGGCGTAGTCTAAGGCTGACCAAGGTTCCACATGGTTAGAGCGAGGATGAATCCAGTAAAGCACGGTAGCGATTGTTGAGCAGAAGCAAATGCCATAGAAGGGATAACTTGCACTGCCAGAGCAGTATCACTCATCGAGTGGTTTGCGTCACTTGCACACTGGAGGAATCTGTCAAATTGAGGATAATCTTTATGAACCCGAGGGTGAATGTTAGTACTACCAAATGGCTCGACGACTTGCAGCATATCAACTTGATGAAGCCGTCCCTTCCTTCCATTACTTCTTGTAGATCCCGCGTCAGAATAGAATCTGCATATTGAGATTAGCTATGCAGCTTGGTGGCCTCTCAGCTGGTAGGGTTGCACAGGTACAATGAGTTCATTTCTAATGGATTCTCGTCCCAGTGCCAGACCTTCTGGCACAGAGATGAAAGTTAGTAGATAATGATGATAAGGGAGGATCAGCACACACAAGGAGACGAGGGTGGGTCAGACGATGTATATTGGTCAGGTTGACATCGCCCTGGATGATGTTGAGGATGGAGATGTAGCATGTGGTTTTGCTGGGCATCAAGACCATGCAGTTTTTGGGTTGTAGCAGGTGATGCATGATGTCTAGGACAGTTGTGCACTGGATGGGTTTTGCCTAGCAATAACAAAATTCAAGCATCTGAGGCATGTTGATAGTGGACTGACCTTGTCAATTTGATTGCTTGTGAATGGCATATAGGACATCATCAAAAAGTGACATCAAGACATCAGAATGAGAGATGCAATGATAACCACGAGGTCATTGTTCCTGTAACCAGGATCATGCAATGTCTCCGTACTCACCACCATCACTGTTGACACTTACTGCAACCAAACAACATCAGCCCCCCCCAATCACGTCAAGACAAACACAGGTGACAACACGCACAAGCTGATTTGTCTGATCAAATGTGGGCGTCTGAACATGTAGCCTATTGCCTGCTATCCATGACACCACACCATTGTCGAGCATGACGACCAAATCAGCATGGTTGGTCAGTCATTTGAGTGTGAGCAATGAGTTGTACAGCTGCACAATGACATCGCCCTCTTGTGCGTTGGGGAAGACGGAATATGTCTGGATGAGCTTCTTTGGGAACTTGTCGTTGAGCCGCTTCAGTATGAATGAACCAAAACCAGAACCCGTGCTGCCAGCAATGGAGTGCATGAGCATGAATCCCTGAAAAAGGTCAGGTCAGATCCCATGGACCCAAGCGACAAGGATGGAGATGTGATGTGTACCCCAAGTGAATCACTCCTTTCTGCCTCCCTATCAATCATCTCCATCACTTCCTCATACAATCTCTGCCCCAATGCATACCCATGCACCCAGTTGTTTCCCACCCCTCCACCATCCTTGGATATGAATATATATATTCTTGGAGTTTGTACAAATTTGCCCAAGGTGAACTCAGTATATTATCAATCACCTGTAGCATGCATCATTTAGCCATGTTCTCCATGCTCATGTTCATGCCAACACCAATGCCAATGCCAACGTGACATAGGAGACACAACGACATACCTGAGGCTCAAGATCAACAAGAATGGCATGCGGAATATAGTGCTCATCGTCCACTTGATAGAAAAACATGCCCTTGCAATCACCACCCTCCATCGCCCATTCTTCAAGAATTCCCTCCTTATTGATGCCATGCTCAGCACAGAGTCATTACCAGTACACAGTGCCCACTGGATGTCATCATCATCGTTTGATTTTGTTTTGTTGCATTTTTTGGGGGGTCGGTCATGAGTGCAACAAGAGGGATGATGACAGTTAGAGCAACAGGCTGTTCCTCCGTTAACATGACGGTGACAGATACATGAACAATACTCATGGACTTCATCAATGAAACAGATGTTATGACCAGCATGGCTATGTGTGCCATGAATCACTCAATGAGGTGTGAATAAGCTGCTCACCTTATATCTCAAATAAGTGCCTTGAACTTTTCTTTGAACTGACCCCTAATGAATGCCAGAACCAACCATGATCACAGAGAGGTCCAAGGACAGTACTCTCTTGTCTTGGAGAGACTTGGGGTATGAGTAAGCACAATGTGCACTAGTATGAGTTCACGATTGACATACCTCTGGCACTTCCTTGGCCACTACTCGA
Source organism: Boletus rex-veris (assembly GCA_038088795.1). Classification (NCBI taxonomy): domain Eukaryota; kingdom Fungi; phylum Basidiomycota; class Agaricomycetes; order Boletales; family Boletaceae; genus Boletus; species Boletus rex-veris. The sequence goes on from JBBPJQ010000006.1 coordinate 13,114, forward strand.
CTTGCAAGACCTTCAAGAATTGCCATCTTTCCTGCTCTGGGAGGTCCGATGAGCTATTGTGATGAATTCGAGTGAGGATGCACTGAGGGAAAGTAGCAATGTACATACGACTGGATGGGACTTAGTTCTTTGAGAAAGAACTTCAAACATGAGAAAAGCATACAACATTGTGATGCCGTCCCTGACTCATCCAAAGAGTCCCGTATGACCACACCCTCCATGGTGAAGAGTGTCTCTCTCTCTCTCTCTATCAACATGCATTGACATCTACAGGGGCAGGACTGTTTGATCATCCAACTAGAGATAGGATGCGAAACGGTCTGCCTGAAATGCTGGGCATAACTGGCAGTTTGAAAATTGATGAGATTGGCTATGACTTGGAGGATATTGCATAGGAGGGACTCGCATGCAGAGAGACAACAGAAGTTCTCAGAAGAGGGGAAGGCAACATGGAGGAAGAAGCTGATTGGAGCATTGGCAAGCTTGGGATTGGTATGAAGAAGCACAGGGAGAAGCATGAGGAGGTAGTCATTGATCTATGATATAGGATGGGTCACTATAGTCTTGCATAAGATTGACAATGCTGACATGCCAGTTTACAAAAAATGGTAATCTACAAGTCATACCCTCAACATTAATTGTGGGGGGTGTTGACCCATGTGCACAGCTCTGCACCCGTCTACTGTCCCTTGGACCCTCTCTTCTCACATCAACAAGTACCTTCACTTCTCCAGAGTCAGGTAAAGGAAGACGATGACTCACAAGGTCAAGGGGTTGAAGTAGGAAGACCACTTACATCTCTGAACATGAACATGGCACTCTCACTGATGTTGCATACGACATTTGGATTGCCGCATTTGTCAAGTTGCCAAGGACTTGGAGGACAGATCAGATCAAGATCATGCACAGAGGTATAGCAATAAATTGTGCAAGTCAATGCTGTCATCCTCTATCAAGGGACCACCTGAGTCATCGCCGGTGGATGGTGGAGGCATGTGTCTGGGCTGAGCACAAAGAAGGAAGCTATGATGCACAAAAGGGAGTGATAAGGTGTTGTCTGTGTTTTGTCTGTCGACAAGCCAGCTCACCTTGTCTGGGTTCTAGGGCCAATGTCTATCACGGGTCGCTTGTTACTGCTGGAGCAATGTACATTTTAATAGTATGCATCTCTGGATTGTAGATACAAACCTCCTCCATTTCTTTGCATAGGCTGTACAAATTATTCCATCCTCTACTCTATTAAAGCTGTTTCATCTCTTGACCACTTGTTGGATAAAAAAGTCTTATCTGTAGAATGATGAGCTCAGAGGTATGTCAAATGTGCAAATTGAGAAGCTCACTAGCACAGTTCCTGTTTGTTTAAGACATATCTTGAAGATGCCTTCATCCACCAGTTTCTGAATGACAATTTTGACAGTGTCATTCCAGAAGCATCAACCATCAGGATGGACCCCAAGCTGAAAGCTGATTTGGGAGGTCTGTGTCAAGGAATGGAAGTTAATCTTGAGGAGTGCATTGACGAAACAAAATGACACTGGTGCAGGGTTGGCCATGTCCCATGATGGTCACAATGGCCATAATAACCATCAACTTTGTGTATGCTAGCTGCAAGTTTATTTATTATTGAGCTAGAAAATAAAGCTCATTGGATCTGTGATGCACATTGTGACTTCCATGGCACTACAATGAATTGTCTCACAGCAAGCCTACCTATTGGAAGTGACATGCTCATAAGCATCCTGATAAATGAGGGTGGTCAAGAGCAAATGTCATCACCAGAGAGATATGAAGTTAAATGTGTACATAAAGTGGTCAGTGCAACCTGAGTCAACAGCTGACTGGGATACTCAGTAGCACACAATTGGTACACTTAGTCTTTGTCAGTCATCAGCAAGTTCTGTATATGCATATTGATGGTTAGCAACAACAGCCTGAGGTCCTCTGCATCATACCAGAGCTAATGAGTCCTTTTTTCTTTGGAAAGACTGGAAACTGTGTTGCAAGACTATGGCTACACACATCTTTGACAGAATGTTGGCAAAGCTAGCAAGCTACAATCAATCATATGACCCTTTTTGGACTCTAACTCAGATCTGGATTAGCAGATGGATAACTCAGCAGCAAGTGATAATTGGTTAATAACACAGATCTGGAATCAAGCTCATATATAACAGATGTGTGACTCTGATCAATGAAAAGATAGTGTATGGAAAACTACTAATTATAGTGAAAATCCAGGTTCAGCTAGCAGGACAATGAGAGCAGTAGGCATTGGCAGACTGCCAAGATGCAGAGACCATCAGATCAGCCACTTTTTCTACCCCTGGTAAATCTTCTTTTTCAAGCTCAGGATCACCCATTGTGCAGCACAATAAACAGGTATGCATAAACTGATATTGCACACTGATGTTCAAATGAGTTAACTATTCCACTATTGTTCTTCAGATCCCACATATCAGCCGGAAAATCCTTCTTACTGAAGTTATTTTCCTTGTGAAAGAGCAATGAGAACATTTGAACTGCTGCTGAACAGTGAATCATAAGTAATTAGATTCCATAGAAATAATCTAAGATGTGTTTCTCAATGTAAAATGGAGGATTTGCAAAGAAGAACAATACAGTAACTTGTCGATTTTAGGTTAGACATGGATGCCAATAGGTATCATCATATCCAAGCATCAATTCCATTGCTGTGCAAAGGGTGCAAATAACTTGTTGTAATGCATATGCCAATGGTTCTACAACCCAGTGGCAGGTCATCACCCACAACATCCACTATAAAGAAGAGCAAAACATTGGGGCTACCGCTCAGAACAAATGTAGTAGTAATGGACAGATGAGAAAAATTGATAGCTACTTGTATATATGTAAAGGAAAGTGGGTGTGTGTTGTCTGACTCATCAGAATGATAGAGGTGGCATGTCATTGACATTATTGTTGTTATATCAAGGTTAGTGTTGTGAAATGTTGCTGTAGAATGGCCTTTCTGATTAGCATGATGGTCTTTGCTCCCACATTAGTCATCAGCTATTCTTTGGCATCCTTTCTTGGTTTTTGGTTCTTTGATCTGACCCTGAAGTCCTGTACATAACCCTGAATGTACATATGTAATTAGGGTTGTTGGGCTCATAATATCAACATTGTTAAATGTTGCTGCACATGCTGGTCTTTCTTACATTAGTCATTAGTCCATTCTTTGGCCTCCTCTGATTCTTTAATTGGAACTCAACTTCCAATGCAAAAGAGACACTAAGTTGTGGTCATCAGTTCTTTGACTCAGCATTTGAATGATTCCAAATGCATACAGGCTGCAGAGAGAGTTAAACAGCAATAGTGGGACATGAATGGCCCCACAGTATAACAGACCAATCCTGGAGGTGCTTTCTGCAGTGTCAACATTTTCCAAATATTGGCTGGTTGCTCTTTCCATACACAAGGGAAGAAAGATCAGAGTCAGAAAAAGCAGTATGACAGACAGTGGGCTGCCATACAATACTGGAGAAGGCATGCTGTTCTCCAGAGGCTACCTGCTGAATCTGATGACAATTTAATCTGCTAGCCTTATGATTTTGAAGTGAGATAAATTCAAGGGTATGGTCAACAACACCAATGGGGGCATTTAAGTGGCAACTCCGGAACTGGTCATAGTCTGCTCAAATGGCGGGAATGGAGGTTATCAACAGTGGAGACAAGACACATTGCAATTTGGACTCCAAGTCAATACTCATGTTAATTAGACCACTTATCTCTATAGAGCCATTGAATGGAAGTTAATCTTGAGGAGAGCATCAATGAAATGAAATGATGTGAAAGCAGGGATTAGTACATATAACTCTGCTTGTCCCACTCACTAATCTATGCTGCACATACATTACTCATTGTCATACCAGCTCTACAATAAATATATTGTATGGGAGTTATTCTAGGTGACTTAGTCATATAGCCAGCATATTTTGGTGATGTTTGATCATTATGAAAGTTATTCATTGCATGTATCAAACCAGAAAGTGAAACTAGATTACATTTTAGATGGAAAACAACATGACTGATATATGAGGCATATAAAATGTCTGGACAGGAAATCCAACCAACTACTAAGGTGGTACAGCAGATACAGCAGATTGCAAAAGATCTTCTCAAGTCTATGGGTTATAATGATGTGGATAAGGAACACCTGTATTTGTCTGATCCTAACTGTTGCAATTCTGAAGAGGATTTTCTGTGGTTCAAAGGTCTTTTGAGGTGGCAAGTGGTTCCAGAACTCAAATGTCCACTAATTTCTTCAGTTGTTTCAGAATAGTTTCCAGAGTAGCAGCATAAGCATAAGCAGGCTGGCGCAAGTTGCTCATGAAATATGACTGACCCCCATAGCCATTGCTAAAATTGCTAAGTATAAGAGGTCTATTTTCACCATCATCTATGTTGTCTCTATCTAACCAATAATAACATGTATAACTGCTTTGCATATGTTATCCTCATGCTGGAATTGTGCACAACCCCATTAGCTTTCTGAGTAAGTAGCTGCAATGGCTATGATGTTGTCCACAATACCCCATGAAAGCTGAGAAACTCTAATATATACATAATGATGTCACACTGACTTGGGATTTCAATTCATTGATTGGAACATTGTTACCAAGACCCTCTTGTACTAGGTTGTCCTTACAGTCTGGCCTATACCCTTCTTCAGAGACACATTTGCTATGAACAACCATATTAAACAGTCAATTTCCTTGCCATATCCTACATGTGTGGTCATGTCTAGATCATGACTTCTCTTTGCCCCAGGGCATCTTTTACTCCTTGTTTATTTCAGGGTAGTTTTTTTTAAAATTGCCATGTCCTGATATTCTTTTCTGCTTTATCATGATATCTCTCTTCCTCCCTTACACCTGTACAGACTCCCTTTGTGTCTTTTCCACCACCACTCATGGAACATTGTGAGTCATACTGCAACATAGTCAAGGTGTGCAATCAACAGTATGTGATCAGTAGGGGTAATACATGTGGTCAGTCATGGTAAGACATGTGATCAGTTGTGATTAGCGTGATGTGAGAAGTAGTAAAGTAATACAGTCCTCTTGTTTTGCTGCATGGTAGGACTCTCTCATCCAAAGATCTCTTTTGTCCTATAAAGTAGTTGTTGTTTTTAAATTGATTTTTATAGCCACTTGATTGTCTGCAGTAATTGCTATGGTATGTACTTCAAACAGATATATGTGACCACCATACCACCCTGTTGATACTTTGTCTATGCTTGTTTAATTAAGCTACTACAAATTTCCTTATATATCTCTGGATAGTCATAGCCAGAATTGCCTAAACAGACAAGCATTGCTGCCTTTGAATTTCAATGGATGTCATCTATATATAACTGACCTCATTTATTGTCATCCAAACTCTGGACACTATTCTGTTCTGTATGTCCATTTCCATCATCTCTGGAAGCACCATTTCCTAACAGGAAGGTTTCTTGAAAGTGCCTCTTTAGATCCAGATTATGAACTCTTGTCTATGGATGCACCACCCTTCCCATAGAAGCTACTCCAACTCCTGGCATGTTCTTGTGCCAGAACATGCATTTGAATATTTATGTCTTTATGTTTTATGTGTCTCTTTATTCCAGGAAGGTGCTGGTACCAGAATATATGCCAATGCTAGCTAATAGCTGTATGTGCATGCTGGGTACTATACATGTTCTTGAGCAAGAGAATGTTAACCAAAATCATACTATGATCTATAGTATGTGTCACATAAATAGCAATAGCCACTACAAAGGGTAGTAGGCATAAGGCAAAGATGCCCAAGTCTTTGGATGTTGCTATGTGTGCAGGGAAAGGGTCTGGTTTGCATGTGATGTATTGTACATGCAAAATGAGGAGGACTATGGCTACAAGTACGATAAGGGGAGCGATTGGGTGAAGTGTGCAGCACTTTCTGGCCCAGAATGGAAGCTGATCCTGCTGGGTGGGCATGAGCTGCAATCCCAATGTGGTAGGCACGGAAGGCAGTGCATGGTGCAAGGCGGCAAACCCAGCAGGTAGGAGATGGACGTAACTTACTGATCAATCTTATCTTCGGATGGGGGGAATGGTGAACCATAAGAAAGCTTCGTGTATTACTGGTTTGGCTTGCATGTATGGGGCAAGGATTTGGGTGTGCTTGCATAGGTATACGAGAAAGGCGTCACTTGCCCAACATCCTTTGACCTTTACGACATCGAATGGTATGTTGCGGAGAAGGTATTCAAGTGTTGACCTGATGTGCAATCCGTGACCCTTGAGTGGGGGAAGTCCAGTGGATTTTCCAGCTCTTTCAATGGTTTTAAGGAATTTTGACCTGGTCATTGAACAGTGACTGTTTTTTACCTTGTATGCAAAGAGGTGGATATTGCCAATGTGGGGGGATTATTGATGCCAAGGTGGTTGGACATGGCAGTATGGGAGTCGGCAGGGCCATCCTGTTGGGTCCAATTGACATCTTCACCTTGGGGAGCAGCTTTGGTACGTGGGAGGTGGAAATTGGTGATCTTGAGATTTTGCCAATCATGTTGTATGCTCATGTGACCTCTTGTTACATGGAGGGAGGGGTTGAAGGAGTTGAGATTGCTGACTGTGAATTCACCAGTACGAGTGGTAGAGAAGAAGATTGTGGTTAGGCAAGCGAAAACGGCAGCATCGAGGGGATCGGAAAGATTGAGGCGTTCGCGGATTTTGCAGATGGCATCAATGGTGTATGGTTCTCAAGGGAGTTTGGAGGGTGGGGGGGCTAGGGATTTGGATGCTCTTAGAAGGGCATTGACTTCATCTGCATTGAGGGACCAGGGGAGACCATGTAGGGTATGCCACGCATGTACTCCATTTACGTAGTTAGAGATGGTGCTCGCCGCATAAGATCCAGCGAGTGTTGAGATGAATGCAGCTATGACTGTGTGAAGGGCAGGTGCACACTGATCTTCGGATATTTCTTTGCGGTCACAGAACGTGTGGTAAACAAGGACACCTGAGCTGTAAGTCTCCTTGGTTGACTCGGCCCAGGCATGCGCTATTATGTTATAGATGCGTTGTGTGTCAGCAGATGACAATTGGTGTGGGACATTTTGAGTGGTGGTGGGATGCCATTGTATGAGGTATTCTCTTGCAAGGCAGGGAGGATGGAGGGATTGTGTGGTTGGTGTGGGGAAGGGGATGGGGGGTAGTTGGTGCTGGATGGGTGAATCTGGTGCGATTAGTTGAGATGGGTTGGGAGTGAGTTGGGAGGGAAAAAGAAAAAACATGCTTGGACTTACCTCTCATTATGGTGGAGATGATGAGCGGATGGTGTGATGACCCTGAGTTAGTTCAGCGGATGGAGAAGTTTGGTAGCATCATGGTCATCGAAATCAGTGATGAGGGGGCAGAGTGCTTCTGGGATGGGGATGGAGGGGAGGAGAAGATGTAGGGAGGGGTATATTCCGCGCGAAAGAGAATCAGCTGGATTGTCGGCACTGCATATGAATTTGATGTGGATTGTGCAATGTGACGGAGCCAGGGTGGTGTGAATGCGTTTGAATTTGTCATTGGTTGGTCTGTTGCGGCTTTGACCCTTCCGTCAGGCTTCGACAATGCCTTGGTTGTCTCCAAATACTTGGATATGAACATTGGTGGGGCTGGTGTGGAGGATTGCCTGTACAAGGAGTTCAAAGCTGACACTTTCAGCCCAGCCAATGTTGCAGCCACCTGCTTTCCAGCCTGCGTGAAGTACCCATGCACGCCAGCGTCCATTGAGGGATATGCCAATTCTGGTGGAGGAACTGGCATCCAAGAAAGCAGAGAGGTCTAAGATGGGTTGTGGGGAAGGGATGGGACGTGGGAGAGCTGGGATGGAGAGGCACTCAAGCCACCATTTTAAGTCGTCTTGTGTGCCTCGGGGGGGTGTTCTCGGTAAGAATGGTTTATCGCCGAATACAGCTAGCATTGCCTCGATGTTCGTTATGTAGGGATGGCCATCCAGGAATATCTGTGTTGCGTGAATTAATTTTTCATGTAGCCTTTGTACTTCATTGAGGGTGTGTGTGTGGCGCAGATTCCAATCAGTGATGGCATTTACATATTTGAGACGTTTTGGTTCGGCAAGGCAGACAGTGCAGTGGGTTAGATCCCATGTAAAGCCAATGAAGATGGGTTTGTCAGAAAAGGGGATGTCTTTGGATAGTTCCCATGGGATGCCTAGTTCCTGAGTGATTCAATCAACATTGTTGATGTTGTAGCAGAAGTGTGCATCCTGGGTGGGGCACAAGGATGATTTGGACAAGTTACTCAGGGGAAATAGGTGATCTTCATCATATTCTTCGACTTGGCCACACGGTAGTGGGGCACCGGCAAACCAAGATCGGCCACCTCTGACTGTGTATCCACCGAATGTACTTATGCGGTTGGCAATGCTACTGTGGAGCTGGTTGAACTTGGCCAGGTGGAATTTTGGTATCCTTAGGAAAAGATGGTCATTCACCCACCTTAGGATTGGTCTGATTCCATTGAAGCGCATTATATCAGCACCAGCACTACCTATGTTACTGTAGATCCCACCTGACGGGCTGAAGCCGAAACATGTGGAAGTATCAACAGCGAATTTGAATTCGGATAGACTGACTATGAGTGCATGCCATTGGGAAGGGTGCAGGGGGATTGTTCTGTAGGCCTCTGCAACATCTCGGACGGCACCTTGGGATCCAGGGGGGAGGCTAGAGATTACTAGGGCTACTATGGAAAAGGTACTATAGGGAGATGGAAAGTCATCTGGGTTAACGAGGGAGTTGATGGATGGACATGGGTATTGGGAATGGGGAAAAGATAAATTCTGTATGAGACGAAATTTGCCAGGCTTGCCTGATTTGGGTATCAGGGAGAGGGGGGCAGTTTGAAAATGGCCTAAAGCTGACTCTATTTCGTGCTGGGAGAAAGGTCCATTGTATCTACCTTTGGTGAATTCTTTTTTGACAATTTCTTCGAAGATGAGGTTGTGTTGTATTATGGATGGGTTGTTGGGAGGGGAGAAGGTGTGGGATAATGGAGGGATATTAGCAGAAAAACTGAATTGTAGGCTGTAGTATATAGAAGGGTATTGGTGTTCAAGACGAGCTATTAACAACCAGTAATGCCAGGCTTTGGGTTTATACGGTGTTAGCACTTGGACGCGACTGCGCGTGATAACACTTTTGAGCACCATGGGAGGTGCTACCACAACCTGAGCATTCATGTTTGACATGCTCGTGGGGAAGAGCACATCCGTTGGGTTTCTGCCAATTACTGCATAGGACATTTCCTTTACCATCAATAAGACAGCCTTCACCATTGCATTGCAAGTAGGCTGGGGATCCATCCCATAGGTTGGGGTCGTTACAGTCATTGACATGATGGGGATGCCAACCGAGACATTTGGGGCATGTAGATTTGACAGCGTTGGTGTCGCTGTTCAAGAGTGTTTGTAGTGGTGTCTCGGGGGGGAGGTGGCTCATGCTGAGCTCACTTGGGTTGATGATGGCTGACGAAAGCGCTGGCGGTGGGGGGAGAGCAATTGCGAGGATCTGCAACGGTCACTTTGGGGCTCGTAGCGCTGGTTGTGACAGTGGGAACGTTGAGCACGAGCGGATGGGGAGGTTTGGGTGTCCACGAAGGCCTCAACCTGAGGTGTCAGGGAGGTGATGGGGGTGGGGTGGGTGGGGTGGGAGGGGGGCATGTATGGTAACATGCCAAGAGATCATGGAGGTGTGAGTAGGTCAGGAATAATCTGTTAGTTGGTTGCCTTCGGGTAGGAGGATGGATACTTATCCTTCAGGAGATCTTGGCTTGGATGGTTGAGTTGATCTCGAAGGCAATGCTGTTCAGCAGGGTATCATTGATAATGGAGATGTTGAAGACACTGCCAGAGTTGCTCTTCAATTCATCATGCCATCGTCTTTGGATGCGGGAGGCATAGTGAAGGATGATTGAATCACCATTCTTGTTGACATGCATGCTGTGGTTCTTGAGGTTCCAAAAGAATATTGCAAGGATGTCTATGTGTTTGGGGGGCCAAGCAGCTTGCTTGATATGGTAGAGAAAGGAATTTTTTGGCTTGGAGAAAATCGCCGAAGGGTAGATCATGGTTGGCACGTGCATTGCGTGAGACTCTGACATATGCCACTGGGTGAAGGGTGAGGACATTGTTGAGGTTGGATACTCCGAAAGCATCATCTGCCTGGGATCTGTGGTTGCGCCCAGCCTCTGAGCATCCCTCAGTAAAGAAATACCAAAGTTCTATGAATTTGAAAGCAGTGATTTTTTGGATGGCATACTGAGATGGTCTGGGTGTGATGCTGCTTGGAGGAGGAAGGTCCATGTTGAAGTCACTGATTTTGGGTTTTTTCTTTTCGGCTTCGTGGCAGTCCTTCTCGGCTTCCACCTCTTCGACTCTTTGGGCTTCTTCGACTCTCTCTTGGTGCTCTTGTTGGATGCATTCAGCTTCATGGGCTTCAGCGTCATGCTGGGCATTCCACTCGTCAATATGCTGGATATGGTCTTCATCCCAAGCAGTTTCCAAGCGCTCTATGGCTTGTGCTACTTCAATTTGAAGTGTGTCCATGAGGGCTTCACGGATCTGCCGATAGGCAAGGGAGGTAAAGTCAGGGCGGACCTTGAGGTTTGGGTCAGCCATGGTTGGATGAAAAGAAAAGAAAAGAAAAGAAGAGAGTGAGACAAGGGAAGGAGTGAGTGAGTGAGGGAAATGAAGAAAAATGCAAAGAACGACGAGAACAAGTGGGGCGAGGACAAGTGGCGAGGTAGTGGAGCAGAGAGAAGAAAGCTGTGCCACCACTTGATGCCGCTCATCCGAAGACTTAGCACTGCTGTGTCACTTGTGCCTCGCTAACTACAGTACGGCAAACAAAGCAGAATAAAATGCAAAGATCAAGTAAAAATTTACTAGATTCTAAAGACAAATCAATACAAAAAAATCAAATCAAATCAAATCAACACAGATTATGCTTTTGAGACACTTTCCTAGATAAATCCTAATGTCAATCAACCATTAATCCTGATTCTCCCATAGATAGAACACTTTCTGGAGCATGCTCTTCATTAGTGCCATCCAGATTGTGGACTGTACCCCCTTCCAACCACATAGTTCATGACCAAAGTAGATGGTGTGAAGGCAACAGAGATGAACCCAGTTATGTATGAACTGCAGATCTGTTGTTGATTTCTTCTTGGACTTTGCTCTCTCTTGTTAATCCTTTTGAGGTGAAGGTGGAATCCCTTCTCATTCAAGTTCGTCCATTGTCCTGCCTAACAATCACTGCCAATAAAGATATAATGATTTTTCACTGATATCTAACATCATTGTAAATATCTGATATGCAGGCCAACTGAACAGCCTGATAACTCAAGCAAAATGTCCCACATCACTGAGTGCCAAAAGTTACTTAATGTCCTTCTCTTTCAAGCCAAAGAACAGCTAGAGGTTTAAATTTATATGCAGAGGCTACTTGATGCAGTAAATGCTAAATTTTCACATGATTCAAAGTCAGGCTGTGCAAAAATACCTTATGTATGCTTAGTGCACAGTATTTACAGTCATTGGCTGAAAGGGTAACTGAAGGTCATGATCAATACAAGCAATTTGTTACACTTGGGCCAGGTGGGTATGAGATCAGCCCTTGAAAGATAAAGAATAAGTAAAGTATGATATCAAGTCAAAAGGACAACAAAGACTTTCAGAGATTATCTGATATTACTCTTTAGAGTAGAGCAAAGACTTCAAGAAATCAAACGTACTTGTGGGATGTTGTCAAGTCCAGTTCCTCTGGGTTCAAGCCTGACAGAGGTCCGAAGGGAATAGGGGTAATAGGGGAATGGAGGTTCGACTGATTGTCAATAGCAGTGCAGAGGTGCAGAGGTATGGAGTTACAGAGAGGTGAGGATGTTGGCACAGGACTTATATGTCACGCCCATGCCAAGCTCACTGTCCTCATATTTTAGAGTAGAGGAAGATGGGAAGGGAAGTCAGACTCGAATAGAGGTGACTTAGAATTGATATTTGTACTGAAGGTACAACAGAGAAATACAAGAGTTTATATATGTTTGAGATCTGGAGAAAGTATGGGTCTGGAACTACTAGGCAAAGGCCATGCACATAGGACTCAGGACGGAGGTGGAACACAGCTGGAATGGGCTGTTCAAACCGACAGGTAGAATGTAGACTAGAGTGAAAGGAGATTAATAGAGGTACAAGTTCAGAGGTACAACTCTTAAGGGAGATTGATGGAGATGAACTCCTAAGGGAATTCATCAGAGGTGTGACATTGGTTTGAGGAGCCTGAGTGAAGTTGGTTGGAGATATACAGAGATGTACGGAGGTGACCAAATAGGGGTTGGAATGGAATATGACAGATGTCCACACAAGATTCAAAGAGATTGAACTAGTACCAATGGAGCCAAGGATTTGATAAGAGTATATGATTGGAGGAGAATACAAGGAGCTCAAGCATGGGAAATACATAGAGGGTATTGAGGGTTTATATATATAGAGTATAGAAACTGAGAGAACTTTATAGAACAATAATCAGTAAGCATAGAATATAAAAGTACATAATGATGAAGTAAGTGGAGTTTCATTGGATGTGTATGGGAGTCCCCAGGGGATGAGTCATCATGAAAAAGAAAGCAAATCTGAGAAGAATGGAAGTAAAACAAGACATGTTGCAATAAGAGTTGTACAAATGAAGAAAACAGAAGGAAAAAGAGTAAATTGTAACATTATCTTTTTAGTAGAGCTGAACCTCTGATGGAAACTACAAGTCTCTCTACTCCATGGCAGGGGATCTGGTCATGTTGCTCTTGGTGATGGCATTGCATGGGTCATCAGATTCTAGGATAGAAGGACAAGGATAGGTGACATGATGAGGAGGAGGAATGGAGCAAGGGGCAATTAGAAGACCTGGAAAAATGTAAAGATGTGGATCAGGATGCTAGGTAGGTTGTGGATGGCAACATGCTGGGAATATAAGGCTTGGGAGTGACCAGGCCTCCAGATAAGACATAGAGAGGACACTGATAAATGGGGCAATTCATGTGAACATGCCCAAGATAGTGACAATGGTAGCAAGTCTGGTTGTAGCAAGAATAAAAAGAAGGAAGTGGAGTAAATCTCTCATTGCTGGTCCACCAAGCATCAGTGCATTCATTCTAAGGAACAGAGTTCTTCAGGAGAGAGTGAAGTGGAGAATGTGGAGGGAGTACGAGAAGTTGCTGGCATATCAGAAATTTGAGAAAGGAGTGTAAGATAGAAGAGAAGTGGACAGTGTATGGGAAGAAAGACGACCTGAGCAATAGCAAGATCCACAAGGTATCTGTCTAAAGTGACAAGGAACTCTCTTATTTCCATCTGATTAGCAAGGAGATTGAGGGCATCAAAGAGATGGTCCTGAATGTTCTGTGCTCATTGACTAGTCAAGTCTCTGATACAATTGGGGTCATCCATGCAATAAGAGAGAGTGGAGGCAGTGGACCAGAAGAAAAGCATGGAGGAGGGTAAGAAGAGAAGAATCCATATTGAGATGGGTGTTGATGGGAATCTCCATGTGAGGATCTGTGAAGGTGAGTTGTGAGCATGGCAACATATGCTTTGTCTGGGAATCCTTCTCTGAGGTTATTGATATAAATGGGCAACTCAACAGAGATGACAGGGGTAGGGAGTCTTTCTAAGGGTAAGTTGGCAACAGAGGTACAGTAGGTATACAGTCTGAAGAGGGAGTAGATTCTAGGGGAAGAGAACCCCAGCCAGGAGAGCTGTGGGTGGAAGAAACAGTAGAGTTCATAATAGAGGATTCAGTGGTGACAATGTTAGTGGTGAAGTGGATGGACATGTTTGAAAATAGTAGGTGAAGAGTTAAAGAATCACAAAGAGAGGAAGATGGAGGGATGAAGTCATTTATAGTCATTGAGAGTGGACTGGAATGTTTCAAGTTCTGTTCTGAGATCCAAGAGTCTTCTCTAGGAGAGTATCCCTTTCATCAGATCAGAAATGTGTGGTTCTTCTTGGTTCTGCAGTGGTGTATGATCTTTTCAACCTTATATTCTTCTTTGCCTTCAATATATACTCATAGGAACACATAGTATCAATGAATTTAACTTACCTGATTTGGTTCTCTTGGATGTAGCTATTTACCTCAGTGAGTTTCCTTACTTTCTTGGATCCAACTGACACTGGAAGTCAAGTTTTCGTTCATTCTTGACATTGCTGCAGATTAGGATAGTCCACAGGTTGTTTGTGGTCATTGATGGATTATTTGGATAGCTCAGGTAGGTGTACAATTGTTTTCTTCACATCTTGCCTACCCTAACCCTCTTGACCAGCTAGCAACTTTGTATCATTTGAAGCCTTTCCAAATGAGCACTTTGACTCCTTTTGCATCAAATGTTCACACTAATGTTCTGGTATATGCTGCAGTTCCTTTAGCACTTTCCTAATGTTCCTGTGACAACCTGATGCTCAGTGCACCTCATTGTCAGTAGGCTCTATCAATAGCTTGTAGCTTGTGGCTGCACCCTCGAGCCATATGCTCTAGGGGTTCTTCATTCACTCATATCATGGGCTTACATATTAGATGCTCAGAGGCCTCAGGGGTGTCTTCATTGATTGTGCATACACTGTTGCACTTTGTCTCTCCACCTTGATCAATGCATTTCAGCATGTCTTCATCTTCTTGTTACCATTCTACATGTCTTGGCATGCTTTGCTGACCTTCCTTCATGTGTGTTACTTGTATTCTGATTGCTATCAATGCTGCCCTCTGGCTGAACTCAACATCTGTGGGAGAGCAGCAGGGCTGAATGAACCATTGAGTTTGACTTTAAACTCACTAAAGGTTGACAACACCAACAAGCCTTGTGTAATGTATAGGTCTGTGAAGCATTCTGCTGCATTATTGCCCCTCATGTAAGAGAGAACAATAGGGATCTTCTGCTTGCTGGTCAGTGGGCTTAGCATCAAATCTGGAGAGATAAAGCTGAACCATCAGCCACCACTGAACATACTTCCCCTTGTCTCTATCATACATCTTGGGCCTTGGCAGCAAGTGACTTACCAATTCCTTAAGAGGAGGGTACACTGATGGGAAGATTAACATGTGGTGGAAGACAATACACATGAAGTATAAGGGACAACAAGATGAGGTCCCATGAGAGTGAGGTTCTGCTGAAAATTGAGATACCATTTACAGTAGAGAGCATTGAATGTGGTCTGAGAATTGGTGATATAAGGAGCACATGTGATTGCTAGGTTTTGAATAAGTGGAATGAGAACGGAATGAGAATGGCACAATAATCAGTTGGAACAAGATAATCAGGAACATGGGAATGAGGTGAAAGAAATTGTAAACAATGCATGAGCCAAACTGTTGTCCTCTTATGACATTGGAATGGGCTCAAGTTTCTCTCCACCCCATGCTGGTAGGATGATCTTCTTCTGGTCTCATATTAATAGGGTATATGTTGCCATTCATATAGTTGAACTGTCACTTATTTACATAAATAATTTCAACAATATGCTAATGCATCCATTGGATGCATTTTCAACTCAGGTGGGTCCATCTACAATAACAACCTTATCATTTACAGTGTTTCTTTCTTTTGCCCCACATTCTATTTCAACACATGCTGTTATGCTCTTTGCCTTATTTCTTTTTATGGGGTTTTTTTTTTCATTCTCCTCAACGAGTTTGGCCATAGTGGGTTGAAACAGTTCCTTTGCTAGTCTGTGTAATAAACTCCTCATATTTCACCATCAGAGAAGCCACATTCCCCTTGGGTGTCCATGTATTTACCTGTGCAACATATGGCTCCATCCTTTGGCTTGAGCTGTGCCAAGGCACCATCAAATGAATTAGCATATGTTGGGCCTTTCTTTGGAATGAACTTGCTTGAGGTAAGCAAAACAACCATATTCTGGCATATGCTATGCTTATGTGCTGTAGGAAATCACACCAGATCCACAGGTGCTTTGTATACAATCAGTTGAATTTAGCATTAATATAGATGAGGCCCTCTGTAATACAATAAAGAAGCAGGAGCATGCTGCTTTTAGTACCAGTGATTGCAAGTTGAGCATGCTAGAGCTTTGCATTCCATCCTTCTCAGCACCACCACCTCTGCATCCTTCAACCATTCAGAGTGGTCTGGAAAAAAAATGCAGACAAAGCTCATTGATAGCACAAACACTAAGTTGCCAAGAAAGAGCAGCCTGGTTGATCCCATTCCAGCATCTTCAATAAATATGCCAAGTTACCTTCAATCAAGGTATGCTACAATGCAGCATTGCTGCTAGCTCCTTCATTAGCCTCCTCCTGAAAAAGAGAAGTAAAAGGGAGTGGTCTCTTGATGAGTTGATCCACCAGTGCTTTAAAGAATGGGTGGTAAGTCTATCATGTGCTCTACTACCTGGCCTGACTTATTTTATTAAGCACACCAACTGTCCTCATTGATGAGGATCACATTATCACCATTCTAGCTGATCAGCCATTCAGTAATGACTGGGATGAGGTGCATACAGAACTTAGCACACTGCTTTATGAGACTGGATCCAAGGTCAGCAACTCATGAAAGCATGAGTGACAAGGCAATTTCATCTTGCTCACCTTTGGTGTCTCATATGGCAGAGGGCAGCAGGTATGTTGATATGACAGCATACTGTTGATGTTGATTGACCCCTGAAAATCTAGCTCATTGCAACCACACTGTCATTAGGGATATTATGCAGACCAAGGCCATCTGGCAGGTAGTGGGATTCATAAACAGTTCCACATAACTAGAGAAAACTCCACCCATCTAATGTTCCAGGCTGCTTTGCCAGGTATGCCCCCATGCTGTACAAAGAATATCACAGCAATCATTTCCTGCTATTTCCTAGTACCTCCACCTTGCTCTTATCTTTTCCAACAGCATTTTTCCCACTGCCACCTTTAACTATGGTCCTCAAGTAGTCATGCTCAATCATGTTGACAATACTAATGTTCCTTTTGACTTCTATGCCATTTTTGCCTGTGGATTATATAATTCAGTTCAAGGCAGCCACCTTATTCTATTCAACCTTGGCCTGATCATTCAATTTCCCCCAGGCTCTACCATGTTTGTTCTGTCTGGAACACTTCACTATGGCAACATATTTATTTAATCCAATAAAACTTGCAAGTCTTTTACATAGTACTGCCCTGGAGGTCTACTCTATTGGGTCATATATGGTTTTCAGCCAGTAAGATTAGCCAAACCAGTGCTTTGAACCTAAAGAGCATCACAATGAGTGCTTAGCCAGCAGATCATGGAGTTCTTTTTAAAAATTGGCAATCTACAGCAGGATCAACACCTGTGGCTGTGTTATCTTTAAGGGTGCCATATGAATTGAACTAGCTTCATAATATGTTCTCTAGTGTCTATACATATTGTGGTCCTCTATAATGTATCTTCAGTCCCTTAATGCCTCAAATAGGGGCATAGATTGCCTGTTGACATTTAAAACCAGCGACACAGCCAGCTGTTGTAAAGGCTCCACAGTGGCTTAGCATTGAGGGTTAAGTCCCCAGTAGGGATGGATTTTCAGTATATATACTATTGTCCATATTCAAAAATTATTTCATGTAAGTGTTTGCCTGCATCACTGCCACCAGCTGTGAGTGGTGCTGGCCTAATATTTGGTCTCAGATCAGCCTGAGGCCAGCCTAAATACACCCACTATACAGACCCATAGTATATACTACTACTTGCTATTCCATGCTTGACGAGTCAAACCATGGCATGCTTGGCAGAACCCTTCTTTCCATCCCATGGTCAACCCAACCTCCTATTTTGTTTTTCACCATACTCCATGCATATGCCCATTTACCTCAAGCTCTCTCAGCAGTGCCTACCACATCACCTAGATCCTAAGTATGCTAGCTCCACACATACTGCAGGCTTGCTTGGCTATAGAAGCTGCAGTTCACATACAGCACAGATGTCATATTGGGAATCTCCCTCTGTCTTTGTCACATTGATTTCCTATCAAGTATAGTCATCTTTGCTCTTACACTTACATAGTGGGTTCCAGCTACCTGCAAGGCTGTTAAATTGTAATTGATGATGATTAAAGATATGCCATAGATTTTATTACAATGAAATCTGGTACCAAACTACTTACAGCGTCCTATGAAGACAGTGACTGTTGATCAAGACAAAGACAACAATGATGTGTTCCTTCTCAATGGTAATAAGCTGATCCACAAGACCCCATGCAGGCAATGTGTGGAGGCCAGAGAAATTTGTTGTGGCAAGCCAGGCGACATACATCAAGTACTTCCACAGGAAGATTAAGTATGAAAATGTTAAGCTGAGGAGATCATACCTTTCCATTATACTCCTAATGATGAAGAGGCACAGATGCCATGAAAGAAGGTGAGGATGACAGGCCCATTCAGGTTGAATTCAGCCCAGGCAGCACAGGCAAATTGAAGAGGACCATCTTGGCACTTGAAGTCAAGATTTAGTCACAGATGATAGCTAGGAGTTCTTGGTCATAGATGTCATAGTTTTGTTCAGCAGGGAAGAACAAAGTGGAAAGATAGGAGCATAGGTGCCAATCACTGTTGACATCAGTCTGTAAAAGAATAGCACCAGAGGCATGTTTCGAGGCATCTGTAGCAATGGCAAAGGGTGCAAAGGGATTGGGGAGGTGGAGAACTGGTTTTGAGAGGAATAGCTCTTTGAGAGAGTCAAAGGACTTTTGGCAAGCAGAGGTCCAATTCCAACTGGAGTTCTTCTTGGTGAGGTCAATGAGGGGACGAGCTACAGTGGAATAGTCGGAGATGAATTGTCAGTAAAAGTTGGCAAAGCCAAGGAATAAGCAGACTTCCTTGACTTTGGTTGGGGTGGGCCATTTGGCGATTCCTTTGAGTTTGACAGGGTCCATAGTGAGTTGTCCAGGTTTAACAATCATTCCTAGGTAGTCAACTTCTTTGATGGCAAAGGAGCATTTCTTGAGTTTTAGATGGAGGTCGAGTTCTGTCATACATTGTAAAACTCTTTTGATGTGTTTGGTGTGTGTGGCTTCATCAGGGGAAAAGATGAGTAGATCGTCCATGTAAATAACAAGCCATCCTTCTGAGATCATCTCGCAGAAGGAATCATTCATGAACTGTTGGAAAGTGGCTGGAGAATTCATGAGGCTGAAGAACATTACAAGGGGTTCAAAGAGGCCCTTGTGGGAGGTGAGAGCTGCTTTCCACTGATGACCATCCTTGATCTGGACGTTGTTGTATCTCCATTGTACATTGAATTTGGTAAAGACCTTGGTGTCTTTGAGTTTATTGACAAGATCAGAGATCAAGGGGAGGGGATATGTGTTATGAATAGTATGTCCATTAAGGTATTGGTAATCTTGGCAAGGACAGAGCTTCCCATCCTTCTTGTTAATGAAGAAGAATGGAGTGGCCCGAGGGGAATTTGAGGGTTGAATTTTTCCAGCGTGGAGGTTTTCATCAATGAAAGCTTTAGTTGCTTTTGGTTCATTAGGAGATAGGGGATAGATCTTCTCTACTTTTGGTGAGAAAGAGTTATTGAGGTTGATTTCGTGATCATAGGAGCAAGATGGGGGAAGATGGTCTGCAGTTTTTTTGGAAAATACTGAAGAGAATTCCTCATATTCTGGGGGAAGGGTGACAGAGGGTTTTGTTTTCTCAGCAGCCATGGCAAGTTCTGTGGCATTGGTGAGTTTGGCGATAATGGAGGATCCAAGGGGGCGAAGCAGGAACCACAACAGATGATGCGGTTAATGGAGTAGGCTTCTTTGGCTCGTTGGCAAAACTGAGACTCAGTTTCGTATTGGAGGAATTTATAGAGGTGGGCATCATGGATGGCGTGGACATTGAGGTGTCGAGGGGGTCAAGGGGGAAGTTTAGAGATCCAATAAGATCTTTGGTTTATAGTGTGGGTTTGATAGAGTTCGGAGGATTCATTGGTGGAGTCAGGGATGGAGATGGTCTGGTGAGCCCAATTGATGGTGGGATTAGCCTTTCAAAGCCAGGGAATTCCTAGGATAACGTTTTCGTTTCTGCAGTGCATAACATAGAAGAGGATCTTGTGAGCGATTCCTTTGATGTCGATGAACAGAGTGGAGGTGAAGCGGATAGTTCCATTTTTGTTCATGGATTGATCAACTTTCTAATTATGATCAGTTCAGGGAGTTTTTTAGTGGGGAGTTTATGTTTCCGGACAAAGTCCTAGTCAATGCAAGACATATCTACACCACTATCCACTAGTGCATGGGCCTCAATGACTTTAGTAGTATGCTCTGGATTGATAAGCTAAATGGGAAGTTTCATTGCTTTTGATGAGGAAGATACAAGTACAGGAGCACATGTAAGAGAAGGAGAGACTTGCATCAAATGAGTTCTCTGTTTTAAAAATCCCAAAAGAAGTGTACCTTTCATACAGTGGTCTCTTCATTATCATCATCATCTTCAGTTTCTTTCAACTCAGGGAGATCCTCATCAGTAGAGACCTTTTGGACTTGCTTTCCCTTCTGTCCTTTAGAGGAAAAGTGGGGGCATTCATTGCTGAGGTGTCCACTTTTTCGACAGTGGAAGCAGAGTCCTGTTTCAATGCATCACTTTTGCTCTTCTGGGATAAGCTTGGCGATATAGATGGCATCAATGTCCATTGTGTTGGGGTCTTTGGCTGGGGTGGGAGCAGAGGTGGAATAGGAACAATAGAAGTTTTGAGATCCTCCAGTATAAAGACGAGTAACTTCTTTGGCACATTCAAACTGGGTTTGGAAGTGTGTGGCCTTCTCATACCATTTGGTGATCTTAGTGGAGGGAGTGTCCATAGAATAGATACGACACATTAACAGTTGAGAGAGTCTGATAGAGTAGAATCCTATCAGAACATTTTCATCAGTGATTCCTGTGAGGAAGGTGTTGCTTCTAAAGCTGGCTGTATAAGCTGCAAGGGAGGGGAATCATTCGAGTGGTGGTTAGCCAAGAGATGGCATTGGCAATGGTGTCTTTAAGAATAAAGGATTTCTTAAAGGAATTGATGAATGTAGTGAGGGTTCTGAAGGTGATAGACAGCTTGTTGTCTGAAAGTGTTTGTCCAGACCAGGGCAGAGCCTTTCATCATGTGGGAAAGGATGTAGGCAATTTGTTTGGCATCGGTGTCATATACAGACATATTTATGGTGAGGTAGAAATGGACTGTGTTCAGCCATTGATCTGCTGTATCGGGGGATCCATCAAAGGGTTCAGGGTTCCCTAGGCAGAGTTCTGTGGGTTTGGTCACCATAGAAGTATGTGGTGGTGGGATAGGTGGAGTGGGTGGGGGTCCGAAGATACATCTGGTTAGGGTGATGGGGGTAGAGGAAGGTGAAGTGGGGGCATGAGGGATGGAGAGAGAGGCAGAGAGTTGATGAGAGAGGTCTAGGGTGTCATCATCTTCCTGTTGGAAGGGTAGAATGGTGTCTGGGTCAGGGGAGGAGTTCTCATTGTCAGACGAGGATTCAGAGGGTTCAGAGGGTTCAGAGAATACAAAGTTTCTGGGTAATCCCCATAGGGATGGGGGGAGTCTGGGTCATTGGGCAATGGTGGGGCGGTATTATGGCAATGGTAGCCGCAAAGAGTAGCTTAGATTTTTTGTTATGCTTGGTCCGAATGGGGATGAGCATAGCCTTGAAAGATGAATTTGAAGATTTCAAAGGAAGAGCATGCACTTAATGGTAGCACAGAGTCCAAGGAAGACACTCCACTCAACAGTGGGAGTGACTGATTCAAAGGTTCAAGGGGCTGGTCTAAGGCCAGTTGATAGACAAGGGTTTTGAGGGTTCAAGGTGACGAGTCAAATGCTCGAAGGAGTCTTAGAACAGAGACAAGATAAATTCAAGGAGATTTAAGCTAGAGTATAATGGAGCGGTATTGAGGGTTTATATACCCAAGTACAAAAGTTGAGGGCAGGCATAGAAGATGATAGAATGTGGAGGAAGATAATTGCTGATGAAGCAAGTGAGATAAGAGATATGACAATAAGGTGATAAGACAATAAGGTCTCTTATGAAACAGGGATGAGTCAGCGATGAAAAGAAAGAAAGTCCAAGGACGAGAGTTGAACTATCGAATACAAGTTAAGAAAAGAATGAGTTGTAACACTATGCACATTGCATCACCAAGAGTTCCTGCATCTTTCATTTGAACCACACATCTCAACTTTTGTTTTGATCTTGTTTTCTTGCCTTTGTTAAGCACACTGCACTCTCTGAGGGTGCTATTTTATCATTGTATTCTTTTTATGATGTGAATATTGTTCTCTCACCTATCTCCTTTTTAGAGCATTTTGTCATGGCCATTATTATCACAAGCCCAATTATTGATAACCTCCAATGGCCCCCTATTTCTGTGTCACACATGAGATGTTGTCTCCTCTTTTGTTTTTTTTTCACATCACGGCATAGATCCCTACTGCTCTTATCTATCGCCCTAAAGATTTAGCATACCACTTTGGCATGTGATAAAAATCAGTTGCATCATGACCGAGTATATATAACCTGTCTGTTTGCTGCTTTTCTATGATTACCTGTATACATGGCCCCACCAAAAGCAAATTCCTCTTGCCAACAGCCCTCTGCATGACACTTCTTCTCTACTCTAATTGACAAGCGAGATATTGATGTTACCTCTCTTGATCAGCAGCAATGGGCCATTTATGACTGGGCATACACTGGAGAAAGCCTTTTTGTGACTGGTGGGGCAGGTTAGTGTGACATTGTCAGCATTTTTTCGGGCTCTAAGATCATCTTAGGGTCTGGGAAATTGTTTCTATTGAAGGTGGTCATTGAGGCACTAAGGCAAAAATACAGGCATGCATTCATGGTTGCCATGACAGCCACCACTGGAATGGCCAGTAGCAGAATTGGAGATATGTTGTCCTCTCCTCCGCATCTACATACCTGAGCCAATTCACCTTTAGGAACTATGATACACTCTTGGGCAGGTTTGACTGGAACTGAAAAGTCAGTAGCAGAAGCTTTAAAGTGAATCAGATCCAGCCCCCAGGCCCCGCTCCAATGAATTGAGATGAAAGCTCTCGTTTCCGATGAAGATATGCCATTAATCTCATCCTCTATCATCTACCACTGATTGTCGTTCAGTGTCATTGATTGGGGTGGATGACTTTGATTTATTGGAAGCTGTTGCTTGCAAAATTCATTGGAATGATCTCCCATTTGGGGGAATGCAGGTAAGACAGTTTCAACACCAGAGTCTACCACTTACATTTCTAGTTGCTCTGGACTGGGGATTTCCTCCAGTTATTCCCAGTAGCTCCTCCTGGAGAACAGCCCAGATACACCTTTCAAGCAAAATCATGGGCTTGCATTATCCAGGGCCACATTATGTTAACATCCACTTGCTGGCAAAGCACTAAAAGTACCCCCTCACCCTTTGCAATGCCACTTCAGATTTTATTCATGTACTCAATCAATTCCACTTTGCAAACTTAAATGATAACAGTGTCGCCCTTCTATTGAGTCTATTGTGTCCTATTTTCCAAAGCTTTTTACCCAACTACAATCCCATCTATCTGTTCCCCACTCACAAGGAGGTCAACAACTTCAACAAACATCATCTTTCATCCATCAAATCCCCCACAATGACATTTCAATCATGTGATTGATGTGGTAATAAGAAGATGTAACTACTTTTTAACAGCCTGCCTGTCAGTCCCTCTATCCAACTAAAATTTGGAGTGCAAGTCATGTTGGTTAGGAACATTGATGAGGGGCTCACTAATGGTACTATCAGTATCATCAAAGAATTTTATACATACAGGGAAGTGACAGGTGACGAAAGCTATCATAAGAAGGTTGGTTTTGTGTGCAACATCTGTGTTATGAATGAAGGTGTCCCCTTGTCCTACTCCACCGTTCAAGACGATTCATTCACTGCAAAGCCCTTTCCTTTGGTCAAGTTTCATCCTCAGAATCCTTTAAAGGGTGTTCAAAATGTTGATGGAGAATGTCATAATTAACAGTACGAGTTAGGTGGGCTTGTTGTCCTTTCAGTGGCAATGCCTCAATGGTATAGAGACCATGGCCTACAGAACCAGGAACAAATGGGGCAAGAATGATGCCATCACCATAAGTAACCACCATGGTCTGATGGGCATCATTATGGACTTTTTTTCTCCATGTGCTAACAACATACTGAGGAAAACTAAGTGGACACCAGAGTGTGGTATATGTCTGACACTGTGCAGATCTAATATGTGGGAGATGTTTTTATCATCCTTCCATCGCACAAGTACTCTTCCTTGTCCTACAATGTGGATAACATCAGAGGCAGTCTGAACTGGGATTTATTGATCACCTTTTAGTTCCTTATAGTCAACAAAATTAGTCCCGCTCTCTACCTCTTTCAAGACCACATCTACGCAGCCCAAGCCTACCCCCGCTTCATCGCCCAACTCATCATCAAGATCCCTCTCAATGACACCATCCAATGGTGCCCAGTTTGCAACATGCACACTGACAATCCTTATCAGGTGTCTCACCAACATCATCCACGAGGTCACTTTCTTTAACACCACCGCCCACACATACAATCTCCCTCTCAACCATGGTTACTGGTGTGAGCACAAAGCCATGCATGACTACACCACAGAAATGGCCCGGATTGGCACATTGGCATTGCTTGAGGATGGTCTTGTGTTCTTGTGGGCGATGGAAAAGGTGCACACTGTTGATATCCTTGTTGTAGCTTACTGATCATCTGTAGATATACCTGGATGTGTGGTCTACCATCTATGCCACCCTCCCTGAAGCCTCCTCATCGCAAGTGCTTGAAGCACAATCAAACCAGTCAGGCTCACATATGAGGTGGGATGCATGAAACAACTAGGGAAAGAAACAAAACTTTGCCTAAGTAGATATAACATGTCAATGAATTGGATAAATGAAACCATTAAGTTATAAGGTGAAGTGACGATATAAAATTATGATTGCAAAAGCAAACCTGAAAAAAAAATCAAGTTGATAGAAGACCTTGCAATTCCCCAAACATGTCTTTGTACCACTGGAGTGCTACCAGGTTAGCAAGAATCTGGGATTGATCAGCAATGAATGAATGCATACTCAGACTAGAGATGACCTTTGTGTGTGAAAAGTTTTTGACTTGTAGATCAGACAGTGTTCATGCACACAAGAGGGCAACATAGGTTTGATCTGTGGTAGGAATGAATTACACATGGCAATGTAATAATCATCTTACCCCTAGTGAATACACAAGAGAGATCAATGACAAGTTTCCCAAACAAATGGCCTTGGCTTTTATGAATAGTGATAGCCCAAGCCAAGATCAATGGGATCTACACAATCACATGAGCAATTTGTCAAGCAACAAGCAAATATGAGGAACCTGAACACATTTGACAGTGGGCTTACTGTCAAATTCAACTTAAAATTCTAGAGGTAGAATCAAAATGTATTTGGAAGTTTCCAAAGACGAACTTCCACTTTCTTGTGCTAATGGTTCATGGGGTCCACACAAGATCAGCTTACTTCCCCAAATGTTCAACCTCAAACATCCATACTTGTGCTATGCTATTGTCAACAGACATCACTGCTTCAGTCTACCACAATCCATCACCTCTCATCGTCTCAAGGACAGCAATTTTTACCAGTACCCGCCACTTCCGTGTTGAGGCTATATCAAGCAATCAATAACCACTTTGTGGTACAAAGAGGTACACTTGTATTGACACCATGTTCTGCACATGTACAAAGAACTCCAATCAGTTTTTTCTGGCCCATACAAATCTCCTGCCATCACTGTTGTGCATGTTGAGGAGACCATTTTCATCATGACTCACAACATCATGTTCTATTGTGACACTGTGGAATACACAAGAGGGCTTCAGCATTTTGTCACCAAAATCCACACTTTCATTGTCTGGGGTTGCAGTCTTCTCAGCCAAACTTTGAAAGACAGCAAATCCATCCATTTATGTTTTCACAGTGCATATACTGTAGATACATATGTCTTGTCATTGACTGATTTCAATCACCTCTCTACCTATGGCGTCCCTGTTTTCTATCTCATGGGAATGCCTGCCTTCAACTTACCCACTACTTGATATGTACACATCACCGAGCTTGATTCCCTTTGCAAGTTCCGGATGTGGGTCAATGTTCATGTGATTGGCTGCAATAGAGATGTCATCAAAGGGTGGCTTGTCCACAGCAAACCACTGATGTTTTACCCCCCTCATGTTGACCACTCGGATCCTCTTGCATTCAAATGTGCTGCATGTAATTATGCTCCTTGTCTAGACAAGTAGTATTTTGATAAATGTTTTGTTGCAGATAGGGTCTCCCTTTTCAATCCTTGTGAGTAGCATACACTCTTCACTGTCCCTTAGTCACTTGTCTTCTTTGCAGCTCCACATTTTGCATTACCTTGCAAACCCAAGCCCCAGAACAGTGACTGATGTCACCAGACAAAGAATCTTCGAGATGATTGGCCTGCATGAGGATGTGATTGGGATTATATATGGCATTTTCATGCACGCAGTGATGGGCTTCCAGAATACATGACACCTGACTCCCCAGTCCCATCACACAGTACACACTTTGCATATACTGTTCCTCCCATCCATCTGTTATTCAATGTCCAATCTGACAAAAAGCACGCCAAGGTGTGTTTCACATGGATTTGTATTCATTGAATCTGGCTTCTTTGCTACCAAGACCATCAACTCAATCATCCTTCCCCTATTGTTGCCACTATGAACAGCAATGCCCCTCCTCCCTCTCCCTTTCATCTCCACACTCAAACGTGGTGGGACATCTTGTCAGGACAGTGGTGGCAGAAGAAGTGTTGGCCTCCCAGGTCAAGCTATGATCATCAGTTCTTTTGGCGTCATAGTGGCCTGCTTCTCTTGGGTTCTAACCAGGAAGATCTACAACAAGAACATGATGATCCCTCTTCTGCATATTATTATCTCTTGGATGATTTATCACCTCTCTTCACACCCAGGCGTCAATTAGAGTTGAAGGATTTTGAAAACAAGGCCCTATGCAACCTCGTTGTCTATGATCTGGCCCTCTTAAATCACAAGCTACAATTTGAGGAGATGGATGATTTTGTTATGCATATAGACAGCATTCCTCTCTACAATCATCATGAGTGTTTGCAAGGTCACCAGGACTTGTTCTATTTGTCATCAGACATCTCCAAATATCCATTCCCATGGCATGATACCCGATGGGAGTCCTCCCAGAATTGGAGGCAGGCCATTCCATGGTGTGCACTTCCACTCTCTTCTCACCATCTGGTCCTGTCAATTTAACCTGGATAATATTGACTGGGACAAGGATTTATCAGGTATTGACCAATGGTGCTTAACTGAGCACTGTTGTAATCTTGTCATTTTCTACTGCCGAACTGTCATAGATGTGCTAGGTATTGCTGTCGCTCCCCTACTTTGTTACCCTTCTCTTGATAATGTTGATCCCATTTTTCTTTTCATATAGAATGTACTATTTACCAGAAGTTTGTATTTTACACTTTGCTATTGTAGAATTATTGTCGACCTCTGCTGCAACTGTGATTAGCAGTTTGTGTGATCATTTCATGTAACTGGTACAACTCGATCACTGAATTGGGTGGTCAGAGGGTGGTCAGACCAGTCATAGCCACACTTGTAAGCCACATACTTTTCTCACAACCAAACAATAAACAACTATTGTATAGTGGCATGAACATCACTCCCCTCATCTCAACAGCATTGTTCTCCTAGTGATGTGAACATTGCTTCCTCACATCCCTTTGTGTCTGACTTATTCCCTGTTTCCATTTCTGCATGTCTAAGTGGGTCTGTGTTTTTTTCACCCCATCAACTCTGCTGTGGGTGGTTTTTCCAGGCCATTCACAACAAGCCTTATGGTAGCAAACAAGCCCGACTATCATACATAGTTCTTCCATTCTGCTTCTCATAGGTCTCCCTTCTGCCCAGTTGTGCTCTCCCTTTTTGCTTTTTAGTACATCCCACCTCCCAATGATATGGATGTTATTTAACTCTTATCATTTACAATCACTCCACTGCCATACTCTGTTCATTCCGCTTCACAACACTCTGTTTGCCCAGTGATTTCCTCTGTCCATCTCCCAACAGCACAGACGCTGCTTGGGTGTTTATCATCTATCATCACTCAATCATAGAATATATTTTTCATGTACCTCCATACCATCCACACTTGCCTAATTCTTCCCTGCCCATGCCAGACGGTCTGTGATGGAAGCACCCTTAGAATAGTGCAATAGTGCCAGGGTGTGTGGTCCTGGAAGAAGACTCTTAGACATAATGTGAATGCTTGGCAGATGAGGTCATACAAGGGTAGGGAGCATAGCTTTCCTACACCATGCTTTCACAATCATATACTCTATGTGTCTGGGACATCATTTGTACTAGTGTTTAAAGTTCAGCTCAGTCTAGTTTTTGACCTTCCAAATTACTGTAGACAATCAGTTTGCAATCCTGGGAAGGTCCCAGAGCCTACAACTGGTAATTGGACCAAACAAAACCAGTCCAAAACATTCCTACATCAGTTGCACCCAATTGTAACTGATCTTTTGACGCCTATTCTGTGAAAGCCACAGTTTGGAGTAGTCACACAAGATGTAGTGCAGACTCAGGGCTTTCAGCTGACATAATAATATTCACCCAAATTGGACCACTCAATGATGAGATAGGCATTTTTTAAACTGGCATGTCAACATTAAACATATGAAATGTCATAAAATCTATATATGGGTGAATAAATTTGAAATGCCTGACAAATCTGACATCTTGGATATGTACGAGGGGTTCCAAAAAGACTTTGCCAATATGACAACTTGTCATCTATTACTGTTACAAGTACATAGCCTAGTGTTACTTCTTGAACGATTGCATTCAATGACTGTGTTGGATGAGAAGAAATCCTCAGAGGTTCATAAATTAGCTGTTTCGAGTGTGGTGATAGTGTTTCAAAGTCCAGTTGGCAACTGGTCATGCAACTGGCAACTGGACTGATGGACTGGTCACACAACTGGACTGCAGTTGCAGTTGTGATGAATTGGTGATCAGTCCAGTTGCCAGTTGCGATATCTCAGGTAACCGAAAATATCAGTTGCAACTGGTGTACAGCCACATTGCCTAATTAGTACAATTTTATTTGGATTTTATTTACCTATATAAACTTCATGACATTTCTATAGGTCTATTAATGACATGCCAGTTTAAAAGATGCATATCTCATGATTGTGTGGACCACTTTGGGTGAATATTAGGTCAGCAGAAGGCTCAGAGTCAGTACTACATTACATGTGACTACTGCGAAGTGTGATTCCCATGGAACAGGGGTCAAAAGACCGGTTACAACTGGTTGCAACTAACATAGGACTTTTTTGAACTGGTTTTTTTTGGATCAGTTACCAGTTGCAGGTCCCTGGGACCTTCCCAGGACTGGTTGCGGACTGGTTGTCTTATTTGGAGGCCAAAAACTGGACTTTTAAACACTATCCACCATCACATATGTGAAAATCATGTCCTTGCTATCCATGAAGATACAGACAATGACACACTGGTCCATTGGTTCAAGCCTTGAACACTTTGAATCATATCTAGGTTCATTGTTAAGCTGTTAAGCTCAAATCAAGATGCAGTGAGTCTTGTAGCTCTTCTCAAAATATGACCTATGGATATGTTTGACATTGCTGTCACTCTCTACATGTGGCCACACCTAAGGTCACATAAGGGACAAGTTGGCAAGAGCACACACATCACTTTGCTTGATAGGAGTAACTGGAAACTGGACTGAAAAACACTGGTCCAACACAGTTGCAATCAGTCACAATGGAAGACTGGTCCATTAATTTCTTTTCTATGGGAATTATATTTCTAGTCATATAGAATAGAGTACTAACATAGTGCTTGCTACTGACACCCTATTCACCCAAATTGAAGTCATGAGATATATATGTTAAACTAGCATATCATTATTAGACCAGCTTGAATGTCTGTTAGAGTCCATGTTCCTTCTGGTCTAGCTCCTGTAGAGTTGCAGAGGGACCCAGAGTAATGGAATGAAGTCTGGAGGTAGTGGATGAAGTTTGCTTGCAGGTGAGGCATAGGAGATCCAGTGTCAGTTACTTAACTGACAGTAACATCTGAAGTTGTCAGAGGACGGAGGTACCAAGAAGTGGAGGGGGTTGAGGACATTGCCAATGTGCAGGACTTATGTGTTGCATCCATGCCAAGCTCACAGGTCCTCGTATTTCAAAGGGGAGGAGGTATGAGTATTAAGGAGGAGTTGAGGAGGAGTTGAGAAGGACCAAGATTGGAAGAAACAGGTTTTTGATTGATGATTTTCATACTGAGGTTACTATTGTACATCTCAGAGTATATATACTGAAGTCTGGGGCCAGGAGAACATAGCAGAGGCAATGTACATAGGAATTGTAACAGATGCTACTATCCACCATATATTTCTACTCTTTTCCCCTTCATTCTTCTTGCTAGACCAACAGCTAACTGTTATATTCATCACTATTTCCCACTATCTTTCCTTATTTAGTACTAATTCACTATTCCTAAGTTAAACCTATGTTTGACCTACCTTTCCCTGGTCATGTGACACATTTCAGACTTACCCATATTATGCATCATGGTCACCTCATGTCACCTATCTAATACATGCCCCCACAGATATGCTTATCCTCCAGTTATATTGTAACTCATGTTTGCCTTATGTAATCCAGTGGTACCAACATATGTACTAGTATAGTATTTATAGATAAGCACTGCACAGTCTGTGCCCCTATCTCAATAGTATAAGTACTGTAGATCAGTAGCTAGTAGTCTCTAGTCTAGTTCTCCTGTTATTTCCCTTGTCATTCCTCTTGCTATAGACTCAATTTATTGTTTCTTTTCATTACCATTGTTTGATAGAGCTTTTCTAAGCAATACTAGCCCCTATAGAACTCAGAGCAGGCCAAGGTTGTTATAGAAATCATATACAGGAATGAATCAGCATGGAGAACAGTGAATAGCGAGAGCCAAAGGGCTATACAGAGGTAATGCAGAAAGCACAGTAATGAAATGGAGACTAGGATAAAAGGAGATTAATAAAAGGTACTGTCCAGAAATGCAAATCTGTGGATGTTTGTTGCTTCTAGGTCAAGGGTTATCTGAGATCATCTGGAGTTGGCTGGAGTTGAACTTGACAAAATCTGGAATGTGACAATATCTTATAATCTATATATGTGATAAAATAAAAATAAAATGCTAGAAATTCTGAAAATAATTAGGGGTGATAGTACTAATTAGAAAATGTGGCTGTACACCAGTTACAACTGATATTTTTGATTGCCTAATGTCTCACAACTGCAACTCCAGTCCAATTGCCAGTTGACTGCCAACTGGAATTTGAAAACTATAGGTGCTGCTGTAATCGCTACCACCACCATGGCTCCTTCCACTGCTGCAACAGCTCCCAATGTTGATGGTGGCAAACCAAATAACTCACAAATGTCCAGGAGGGGCAAGAAAAAGGGCAAAGACAAAACAACTACATTTTGGCTGTGTGGACCAGTGCATAATGCATTGACCTCTGGTGTGACCTTGACAAGGTTATCAAGACCATGCATCTCCTGCAACAGGACATATGGCACTCCAATGAGTCTTTCATGATACATTGATACTGGTTGAGTAGATGACTAATGGTTGTGCAGAGATCCAACAGTTTGCAGTTTGAGAGATGGATTATCATGGATGCCAATGATGAATTAGGTTTTATTGGGTAGTGTCAATACCACTGTTCAGCAGTATGATTGTATGCCCAGTCAGGGAAGCTCTGACATGTGCACTCAGAGATGTGTCCTAAGCCAACATGTGATCATCAGAATGTTTGTCATCATGCACAAATGTACATTCTCACCTTTAGCATCACTCCAGCAACATGGAGCAGCTTTTGGTATACTCATATCCTCACCTTCAGATTCCATCGCATGAGGTATCCACCAGCAGGGTCATATATACCCTCACTCTTAGGGTACATGGTGCTATCGTCATCAACCATGGTGATATTCACTACACCTGTTCATATGCTTGTCAGTAACATATCTTAAGGGACAGTCTGATTGTTGAAACCAAACGAGTAAACTATGGAATTTGGCAATGGGTGCCTCATGGACAGCACTTGGCATCTGGACAATAAGGAATTTCCAATCTACGAGATATGTCAACCTATGTATAAATCACAATCCATAATAAGGTTTGGTTTTCATTTAGTGGTGAGTAGTGAATGCAAGCCAACATGACTTACTTTGGAGTTCTTATCAGCTTGTGGGAACATTGTTTGATGATGGAGGTAAGAGTTGAGTAATCATCATAAGATACACTGGTAAACTCCTTTAAGTTTAGCGAGCCACAATGTGATGCCGGAAAGTGTATAAGCAACAAGTTTATGGGCTCATGAGTCATGCCTGCTCACTTGGGCTTCACTATCCAAGTCAGTTTCAAGGATGTTGAGTACATTGCTGGCTATGGCTAATAATTCACAACCAATTAGAATACAAGATATACAGAATACACATTTAACATAGTGTCTTTTCCCACAGACATTTAATAGCCTTCTGCATCTTTAATTGTCATGTATGGGAACTGCATGCTTACAGAGCTTAGAGTAATTAGGGTGCCTCTTGCTTTGAAGTTGGGTAATACCACAGGTGACCTAGCAGGTGTGGCAACTTAGCACACATCATCTTCACAGGGTTCAGAAGCCTAAACCCTATTTTGTGATCACTTCTCTCGTTGTACAATTGTTAAATCCTTCAAAGGGGGCAAAGACTGTGAGGGAATAATAAGGGGAGGTGTGACTCATGTCAGTTGCAATAGAGTCAGGAGGCTATGAGACCTCACTGCAAAATTGTTCACTGAAAAACTCTAGAGACTAGGTGAGATCTGTGGAATGAAAATACCAATTTAAAGACTGACTCGGGCATTGTATGAGTAAGGGAGAGTAGAGGTAGCATGGGATCTACAATCAAGAGTACCTGTGATGGACATGTTGTGTGGAATCAGCCACATTGTCAGTGATCAATATATATAGGATAAAGTTGTATTGCTCTATTAATTTGATGCTGAACTGAGTCAACAGCTCAGCAGTGCCCAGGGGCCAGAGCTACTGTATTTGCCATCTTCCTCCAAAATCCAAACAATTCATTCACACCTTCATTTCTCCACAACAGTGCAACACACTCTATTGTCCGACTACTCTCTTTCCATGGTCTCTGAATCTCTTGTTCTAATTTGATTGATGGCTGATTTAGAATCAAGGAACTATTTGGATCTGGTTCATATGATATAGTCTTTTTGCCCCTGGACATCCAAATCAGCTAGCAGAACTGAATGGAGTGGACTTGCAGGACATGTGTACAGAGCGGTCAACATCTTTACTCACAAGTTGTATACAATCAAGTTTGAATTGTCTGTTGATGACAACTCTTCTATTGAGCACAAGTCAGTAAAGGCAATGATATCCCCTGCATTCACTGGTTTGGCTGAGAGGCCAACTATGAAGGACTGGTTCTAGATCTTCTCAGTCCTTCATTGTATAACCTTATAAGCAAACACACAAAATTCCACATCCATATGGTTGTTCACATTGCAGATCAACTGGTTTGTATTATTCAACTAAGCCCTTTGCTTCATTCATGTTTCTATAGATCTCTCGCCTTTAAATATATACACAGCCAAGGTTTTTTATTCATGCTGATATCAAGCCCCAGAACATCCTAGTCAGTCCCAGTGACAGTAATCAAATTATTATCTATATTGTTGATTTTGATGTTGTCAAATGTTACTATGACCCAGTCACTGGCCATCACATGCTGTTCATCTGTGCCCATTGCCTCACCCCCCTGCATTTACCTCAATTAGCAGCTGTAACAGCTGCTATTTCCCACAATACTATTTTCACACTTTTTCTTGCATTAACCATATTTCACCAGATAACCCCTATAACCTGGACACTACAGAACAGTCCTCAATAACTTGTACAATTCCTTATCGTCACGTGATCCATATCACATCTAGTCATGTGCCAGTCACATGACCTTATCTCTCTTATCTCACACACATGCTTACCTCATGCTTTTCCCTTTAATTCACTTTCCCTTATTGTCCAATCATATCACAGCATCTTATCTAGGCAGTGCTTATCTGCTAACTCATGGCTAACTCATGTTAACCAGTCTACAACATATTAACTCTTTATAGTAATCATAGCTATGTACCACTCGGTCTGTGCCCCTATCTGTATAAATACTGTAGATCAGTAGTACTTATTCTCTAGTCTAGTTCTTTTGTTGTTTCCCTTTCCCATTGATACCAATAGACTTCCTAGAAGGTTCACACAACCTTCCTAGGTCTTGTCAACAACATCTAGCGCTTTCTGCATATAACTGAAGCCCCTATAGAAGTATAGATGGGTTTGGTCATTTCAGCAGCCATCTTGAAGTACAGCTAGGATGCTGTGATGACATTGAATCACTGGCATACATGCTTATTTACTTCTTACATGGCTCACTACCCTGGCTGGTCAATTCTTCTGCTGAAATGAGACCATCATCAATACTTGAGGTCAAGAGAAAGACTTCAGTTGGATAATTGTGTCATGGATTACCTTGAGAGTTTGCCATCTTTTTCACCTATTCCCAGACACTCTGCTTCGCTGAGGAGCCCGACTATGACTACTTGCAATCCCTCCTCCCACTCCACACTCACTTAACTGTATCAGACTCACCACATGATTCATATAACCTGTGTTCTTATATATACACAGATCTTTCAGCAGATGCTTTGCTGCCCTTGCTGCCCTCTTCTCAATCATCTTTGGCAATACCAACTGGTTGATCCCTCTCTGTCCCCTCTTCCAAAGATAGTTTATCAAACACTAGTAGAGGCATTCAAACAGGCAAGACCTAGAATCCCTCATCAGTCACATCTAGTAACAGTAGATACTATTTACTGCAAACACAGGTCAGTGTACTATGTGGTACCTGACATGACAGATCAATTAGATGACAACAACAACAAGGGAGATGACTACAACAAGGGAAATCTAGTTAGTAGGTATTCTGAGTCAGATTGTATGCAGGATGAGGAGATAGATGCTTATCCACACCAAACATGAGTGTATGCTGCTGAGTGCACCACCAAAGACACCAACAAACAATGAAAGCAGATAATAGATGGAGTATATGTGCCCCCAGCACAGAAATTCCAATCTGAACAACAAGATCAGATTGGTGAACAATGAGAAATGGTCAGAAACAACCCTGCACACACCAAAGAGATAGCCTAGACATCACAACCATGATGATGAAGAAAGCAATGTTATTGTGGAAGAAGACGATGACATTAGGCTTGCTAGGTTGATGTTGACCCAGCTATAAACCTTCTTTTCATTCATATCATATATCATATATCATCATCGTGTATATTGAATTCTGCCTTGTGTGTGACTCTGTCAGACATTGTATATATCTGTTTGTCGTCACTTGTATGTGATCAACTTTCGAACGACCATAAGACTTGAGCCATTGACTCCATCCTAACATGTTTACATGCTTCTTTATTGGGCTTTAGGTGTTCTATTGTACTTGTCAAACTATGAATAGTATACAATACTACCATGATCGAGTCCAACACATTAGACACCTTGAGTACACTCTGTTTCAATGGAACTGGTTTTTGTAACCAATCAAGGATGGTAAGCAAAATGTATTAAGACATGTAAAGCTGAATAAAGAAGTAGTATGTACATAACAAATAGCATTTATTAAGGTTTCTGAAACATCTTTTATAACATGTACTCATACTCTTGGTCTGCTTCAGAGGGTCATGTGTTAGGAGGGAGTTGACTATATCAATCATTCACATCCTTCACACTGACATCAACTTGAAGAGTCAAATGATGCTTAATACAGTCAACTCTCATATAAGATAAGTGATACTGCTCGTGAAATGCCAAAGGGTATAACACTGGCATATTCCTTATGTGGCAGTATACTGTACTGATCCATCATTGAAGCCAGATTATATTAAGTATGTGCCCTGGTCTAATTCGTTTCAGCATGGCAACTCAATTACCTCTGTTTTGGTTCTGTCTAGATGTGATATATGTTATGGGATTCCAACCCTGTTGGATCTTCTACGTGTCCACATTCTTGATGTGTGTGTTCCTCTAATTCAATCCAAACATTGCATGCCATCATGGTATGGACCACATTCAATTTCTTCTGGGCTCAGAGTCACAGATCCTAGTAATGTCCTTTTTTTGACATCTCTGTTACTGTCTCTTCTTCTATTCATAGAATATCATCACATCAATCAATCATTTTTCCATTTTATAGAACCACATATCTCCAATGTCTCATGCCAGTGCTCAGATCGACATCAACTTGCCATGCCAGATTGATGCTGCCGTCGAACATCTTTTATCATAAATTCCACTGCTGAAATCCATTTCCAGTGATGGTTCAGATCACTCACCAGCACCATCTTGGACTCTGACAGTGACAATTTGGAGTCCTCAGATGCCACCGGCGCCCAAGTGCCGAACATAGATCCACTCCTCGACAATGCTCCAGCAGATGCTCCCTTTGATGTTGCAGGTGTCCCACACCACATGCAGGCAGACAACACATATTCTCAGATGGTCATTGACAAGGCCATCATGTGCAGCACCCATCCAGATACAACTAACCCAGACTTTGAGGCTGAATTCAGGACCGCTGTGCTACAGCCAGTCTATCTGGTCACGCTGAAGGACTTATTTGAGCAAAAGAACCAACATGCAGCTATGAGCATCCTCAAGCAGCATTCACCAATAGTTATCAATCAAGACTTTCAACTCAGCACCACTGACGACCATGTCATTCCTTCTATTCAAGGTCATTTCATCGACTTTATTTTATACCTTGGTGCTCAGTGCAAACTCAACACTCTCCTCTCCTCTCCCCTCGTTCAGCACAATCAGACCTGGCATGTTGGCCTCACCTTCTTTAACCTCTTCAAACAGTGGCCCACCACACACACACCCCTTCCATTCTCCACCACAGGTCGTATGCTCTACGTTGGTTCTAGAGCCCAAGAAAAGATCTGGATTGCCTTCACCCCCAATGCTCTTCTGGAACAGCCCAACGCCCTCCCAGACATGACCCCACTTGCTGCCAGTCACAGACAATCATCCTCCACTTCCATCTCTCTGTCCTCAGACCATGCATACATGATCATCATGTTTTTCACATCAATCCTCTTTAGGATGTACTTTCGAGATATCCATTGCAACAAGGACTACCCAGACCCAACCTCATACCAGTCCATCACCTGTGTCACAGATATTCTGTGAGTACCTTACAGATCATCCTTACTGTCAAAGTCTCAGTTTTCTTTTCTCGCTGGTGCTCTCAGTGGAGACTCAAAGAATGCAACAGATGTCTCCAGTTGACACTACAGGACACCCACCAGCTCCATGTGCAGGTCTCTGACCAATGGCATGATTGGGTCGACAATGCACCCAGATCATGGAAGGCAGACAAATTTCTCTCTGAGAATTCTCCTGTTGCCCTCACCATGAGATACAGTTAAAACCAGCCAATCTGCTTATCTCAGGTCAACTGGGATTCAGTCCACGGGGAATAGCATACATGGGACCTGGACCATGACCTCACCAATGTCTGGCTGATGTCCTTCTCCCTTGCTCACCATGTCCTGTGAGTCCAAAGTCCAACTCTTCTGTCTTTCAATCATGATCCAAAGTCTGATCACCTGGTGCCTGCTTTGATTTCAGCTTTAGGCAAGTACAGGACTGGAAGAACATTTCCGGCTGTGTCCTTCACCAACTGTACAATGACCTCTATGACCTACCCTCCACAAACCTTCAGTGCATTCAAGTCGACCTTCACCACTGTGGAAACGGCCATGAATTCTCCATCTATGACACCAATGATTTCCAAGTCAGCAAACAATTACCCAAAACCTTCACAGAGTCTGGTGCCCTGGCAGACCTCACCAAGATCGATGCACTCTTTCCTCTGGACGACAATGGCAAAAACATGTATCACGCATATCCATTGGCATTCACCAAGCAATTTGGAAATGTACAGGCCAAGAGAACCCTATTGTGCTTTGACAAAGTCCTTCTAGATGTCAATTCCGTCCTGATACCTCCATTAGTACCAGAGGATCAACATGCCTATCTATTTAGTGATGGCTTTGAGCAATGCGCCCCCATCGTTCATGGCATTCACACTCAAATATATAATGTGATATCCCACAGAGTCCGTGACCAGGTAAGATTCTACTACGTTCAGCTTGGGCTCACCACATCAGTCCTCTGCAGAACCACTGCCAAAACTCAAACCACAAAATGACACTTTACCAAATGGAAAAACATTGCCCCAATGGACTCCTCCATCAGTGCTTCACCAGTGCCCTCAGAGGCAATGATCAGCCACAAGCCCTCAGGATTAAACAGAC
Source organism: Boletus rex-veris (assembly GCA_038088795.1). Lineage (NCBI taxonomy): Eukaryota > Fungi > Basidiomycota > Agaricomycetes > Boletales > Boletaceae > Boletus > Boletus rex-veris. The sequence goes on from JBBPJQ010000006.1 coordinate 51,729, forward strand.
TTTCTCTGTGGATGTCCTTCTGGATTTTGGTTTCTCAACTACCTGAGTATTGCCTTTCAACTTGAGGTACCGGTCTTTGTACTAGTAGACCCAGAACACCATGTAAGAGACATTCAACTAGGAAATCAAATACATACCAAGATCTCAGCATGTTTGAGAGCCTTGTCATGTAACTCGTGTCTCCAGTAACGCCATATATGACTTGCTTTTTGAACTGGGTCTATTAGAATACTTAACAATGTGTGTGAGCGACAGCATGGAATGTAATGCTTGTTCACATACACATTCCCATGATATAGACGTCAGAGTCTGCACTTTGTTCATAATATTCTGTGATTTTCGCAACACCAGCTTCCAGTCCAATCCAGAAATCAATGTAGTCAGGCTTAAGAGTTCGAGAATGTCAGGCTTTACATAAAGCCTCCAGTACTAGACATCATAGGGCCATGGTCAGATGAAAAAGACTGTTGGGCTTCCTTGGCTTTGCATAAAAGTGCAAGGAGAACATGAACACGTGTCCATTCATCATCTGTCAACTGCAAGTTTATCAGCTTTTGGCATCTCTCTCGTGAGTCCTGTCTTGCAGCTGCCAGCTTGTGGACGAAGATATCAACATCATATTTAAGGGTTTCAGCACGTTCGAGCATAAAAAACATAGAGGACCAGCAGATGGACATGTTCAGTAACAGCTGAAGTGGCGGCTTGTGAGGTGGGTGATTCGGCATTTCTTGCATTTGGATTGCCTGAAAAAGCTGCTTCCATTTGGCAGATGACTGCTCTTTCACAGCAATGGTACAAACTATGCCAGCTTCATCTCTTTGTTCCTTTCATATAGCAATAAGATTGTGGTCTGGGTTTTTGGGGTCGTAAGTCTTCGACTTGCTATGTACACTGAGCAAAGCCTGGGTCACTAGGTTGACAATATGAGCCAAGCATCTAGAAACCTATGTAAGCATGAATGCCGATGTTGATGCATCAGACAGCATAGCTCAGGCTTACCGAACATGGCATCGCTTGCCAAAGTTGAAGGATTTGCTGGTTGCATGTTCTATTTGCCGTGCAAACTCTACCATCATTGTGTCCATATTAGTGGCATTGTCACATATAACATGGCCAATCTGCCATTGGCTTAGTTTTAGTAACATCATAGAAATTAATGTGTACCTTATGTTGTATACCAAGTTGTGCAACAACCTTATAGAGGGCTTGGCCAAGATGAATACCATTGTGTGCACTGTTGAGCCAAACAAATCCAAAAAGTGCGGTGTGCATATTCCAGATGCCAGGTATGGTCTCTTCAATCTAGGATTCTGTTATGGTGAAATAAGTGTCAACATTTGACGCTTGCCAAGCATCACACATCAGGTTGATCCAACCCTTAACTGTGTTGACAAGTTTCATCAATATATATCATGGTTGGTATCACCATACATATGAGTAGCTGATCTCGCAAGCTCTGCATTTGAGTCTTGAACATGTCAATAACGCCTCCTTGTGTCGCTTTTCAATTGGGAATTTTCACCCCCTTTGTCCCGACATTGATCATATCACAGAATGAGGGATGTTCAAGCATAGATATTGGCTGGTCCATATTGATCAACCATTGGATGGCAGCATTGCGAAACTGTTCATCACTGTATGGTGGAACAGGATCCTTAGCAGTCACAGGCTGAAGATGTAAATCAAGCTGAGACTGGGTCTGAGTACTTGAGCTTTGTTCTTTCCGTTCTTTACAATCCTTAGGAAGCATGGACATGAATCCATTTGCCTCTGCCCATATCAAGTACTCAGCATGGTGATGTTGCTCCAAATAACAGCGTAACGTAGATGCATCAGAGACCAATGCTACTACACATGAGCACTTCCTATAGGTCCATTAACGTCAGCACATCAGTCAAATTGAGCAATGCACAAGCACTTCTTGCACTTGTGCATTTTTTTGTTGTTTTCAAGGTAAATGGGCAAGAGAAATTCATCAATATTGCCTTGTGCAACTTTTCTGTGCTGATGCTTTGCTGATGTTATTGCTGGGACTACTTCAAGTCAATGAGTTAGTAGACAATTCATGACCAGAGAAGTACTCATGATGATTCCGAGTTGTCTGAGTGTCAGATCCCATGTGGGTGTCCAGGCAAGCTTTTTTAGAGCCTGTAGATAGTGAGCCGAACAACCATCATGACCATAGAACATATATTTCTGAAGCCTCACTTCTTTTGGTGGCGAAACTCCATCTCCATCACTTGAATCCTGATTATCTTCGTGATTGTTGGAACCAGACTTGCATTTGCGGTTGGATAAAGGTGGTGGACTTTGATTTAAAAGATGTGTTGAGTCTATTGGGTCATTGGGTCATTGTGAGAGAGAGAAACGCTCGCTGCATTGTGAGCATGGTGGTGGGAATGAAGCTCTGGTGTGGCTTATGAAAATGTTAAGCTGAGGAGATCATACCTTTCAATTACACTCCTAATGATGAAGAGGCACAGATGCCATGAAAGAAGGTGAGGATGACAGGCCCATCCAGGTTGAATTCAGCCCAGGCAGCAGAGGCAAATTGAAGAGGACCATCTTGGCACTTGAAGTCAAGATTCAGTCATGTCACAACACCCTGGAAGAATTGAAGGAGCAGGTGTCAGTGACAGAGGCAGATGTTGCATTTCAATAGGAGGCTGTAAGTTGTTTGAGGTTTGTACTAGGGGTTGATCAGTACTAGATCTCTTGCATCTTAGTGTTTGTCTCAGACTAATTGTCCTTGGCTCTCATCAGAGGTCAGTCATATTCATATATCAAAGATATCTCAGAAATTTGACTCATCAATTGCTCCCCATCTCCTGAATCCTGGCACTCCACAATTGAGTGTGTTCATAAATTGGGGTCAGTGCAAGGATCTGGTTGGAAAAGATTTCCTGGATGCTTTGATGGATTGGTTGACAATGGTTTGGGAGAAGTTGTCTTGGGCCATGATATTGTATGGAAAGAATAGGAGGGGGATAATGTGATGATTGAGTGATGGAAAGGGTAAAGGTTAATGTCAGTCACTGGTTGGGACCATTTAATCATCTGAGATGCCACTTAACTGAGTTTTGGGCATGGGTCTTTCTTGCCTCAGTTGTAGTGGATAATTATAGTGCCACATTGTGGAATTCATCTGCATTGTTCACATTGTAGATCTGCCCATTTCCCACAGATGTGAACTGGCCCACGGATTCCTTTTCAGACACAGTATACTGACCTTTATCTTCCTCTACTCTTACCAGATATGTGTCTGCTGCCCATATTATTTGTTTTAACTGTCTGATTGGCCACAACTGTAGAAAAGGAAGAGAAGAATTGAAACACCTCAGCTAACTCAGGTGATTGCCAGTCAAAATTGACTGCATGTATGCTACCACTAATTCAATGTCAGTGCCCTACTACTGACAATGTATGGTAAGTACTTGGCCTGGTCAAAATGACAAAGGGAAGGGAAAATGACTTATTTAAGAGATGAGTTCAATATGCTCCATGTCCTCTCAGATACTGCAATGTAGGTTTATTCACTTCATTTATACACAGACTAATTGCATCTCAGCTTCTCTCCAACACCAGTGCATTGGCCACCTATGCTGAGGATCACATATGTTTTAGTGACATCAGAATTCCTTTTGAGCCCCCCCAGACATTTCCCTGATTGAACAACTTCCCTCCATGCTCCTTCAGAGCATTTTCCTAGCTGGTCCATCTTGTGCTATTATACTCACCCATATTGTCTATTGTCTATTTCCTTTTTCTTGTTCCATTGTTCTATCTGATCTTATCAGATTATTGATTGTCAAGTCCTTATCTTATCTGTGATCTTATCACACTTCTAGTCACATGATAGATCACATGATCTTATCTCTCTTATCTTGGCTATGCTCCACATGCTCGCCTTGTGCTTTTCCTCTTAACTCACTTTTCCTTATTGACCAATAGCATTAACCTCTTTTATCTAGGCTATGCTTATCTTTGCCTCATGGTAACCAGTGACTATATTAGTTACTACTTATAGATATACACAGCATGGTTTGTGCACAATTCTCCATTATATAAGTACTTATAGTTTATAGTACTTATATTTTAGTCTTGTTCTCTTGGGTTTTCCCTTGTATCTTCATAGTCTCTCTTGAAGCTATAATAAATCTTATAGGTCATTCTCTCTATTGTCCCCTTTAGACATTACTCATTGCAAGTGCCATATTGCTTGAACAACAACCATTATCATAAATTGGATATTTGGTCATTTCATGTGTAATGCAAACATTGTCCAACATTCATGTACTGACACCACTGCTATATGCAGATCAAAATACAGCAATGAAAGAGGCTGACAAAGGGCTGATGTTCAACCATAGTCCACTTCCAGAACAAATATCTCTAAGAAACAACAATTGGACTGGCCATTGATCAGACAGGATGTTAAGGGAGGAAGCCAGGTATGAAAGAATACAATAGATAAACATGTGAACCAAGGCATGTCATATGTGGCAGTGTTGGATCAATTCATTCCAATGTTATCTCTGATATACATTATATTAAGAGAGCTTCAACACCACTGACCTGCAACAATAACTTTAAAATTCTCAAATATTGTTGGATTGGTAAACATTCTGGCCCATTGGTGAGTATCATAGGTTTAATTCACTTCAGATCTTGAAACTAAAACATTCCAAAGCATTTTTGAAGGCTGCATTATGGTATAATAGTATGAAAGAGAGATTGAATTACCCTGCCAGATTGGACCCTTTTGATAATGTACCCTACTATTATCCCAAGTGAGGTCCTATCAATATGATCAACTGAACTGCTCCAGGGCCTGCCAGGTTGGCTCTATAAGTCATATCTTCAGTATTCTCAACTAGCTAATTTCTAGCATATTATCCTTCATATCAAAAGAGATCTCAAAAAACCCCAAACAGTGTAATTTCTTTTTTTCTTGTGGTGAGTGTATTTATGTGATCCACAGGAAGTTCAAACAGACAAGGCTCAGGCTGTCTATGCTGCAAATTGTGTTGATGCAGAAGTATACTTTTTTTTTACTTTTTTTTACTTTTGAATTGATCACTCAATGAGTAGATTATTAGTCAGACCAAAGAGATCATTGACATTAAAAAAGATATTGTCCTCAAATCTGAATTACCTGACCTAGTTAGACTTTAAGATAAGAAAGAACATTGTGCTAGTAGATAAATTCACAAGGTCATCTATTGTTTGTACAAAAGTAGTGTAATCTAGTAAACTGATAGGTGTGCAATTACACCCTGCTGCCCCAAATACACACAATCCAATATATGATACTTCATTGAGTTCTTATATGTACACTCTTTTCTTAGCAGCTCTTTGCTTAATAAGAGAAAGGTCAAATGGTCTAAGCAGCTCTGTCCTTTGTAGTTTCTCAGAATGTGATGTAGCTTAGATAAAAGCGATGTAAAGAAATATGCACAAACTATTCAATATTGTCATTTATATTCTCCTTGTTGGAAATCTGAGATAAAAATGTCAAACCCAGGCTTTTCCATTATACAGTATAATATCTCTTGTAATTCTGATGGTACTGTTAAATTCCAAGATATTATGGCCATGCTTTCTTGGACTTGGACAATGTCAACTCAGAGTCCTTGGATGTTGGTGCTAACTTACCCAACATAGTAGATCCATTCCTCGACCATGTGCCAGCAGACATACCTTTTGATGTTGCAGGCATGAATATGCCCCAATCCCTGACCGCACAATTGGCCTTGGACCACATGTACACAGATGATACATATGCTCAGACTGTTATCAATGAGGTCATCATGCATAGCACCTGTCCAGATCCAGCAGATCCAACCTTTGAGGTTGAGTTCAGGACCACCACCCTACAGCAGGTTTATCTTGTCATCTTGAAGACTCTCTTCAAGCAAAAGAACCATTGTGCTGCCATCAGCATTTTCAAGCACTGCTCCCCCATGATTGTCAACCAAGACTTTCACCTCAGCACCACCAACAACCACATTTCCCTTTCATATAAGATTATTTCATCAACTTTGTACTGTACCTTGGTGCTCGTCTTGATCTCGACACCATCCTCCCCTCCCCCCTTGTTCACAATGACCATACCTGGCATCTCAACCTCACGTTCTCAAACCTTTTCAAACAGTGGCCCAACACCTATGTATTCCTTTCCTTCTCTACCACTGGCCATATGCTCTACCTCGGCTCTAGAGCTCAAGAAGAGCTCTGACTCACCTTCATCCCCAATGCCCTTCTCAAACAGCCTAATGCCCTTTCAGACATGATTCCCATTGCTGCTGATCACAGACAGTCCTCCATGTCCACCACTCTTTCCTCGGACCATGTATATATAATCAACATATTCTTTGCATCCATCTTTGCTGGGATGCATTTTCAAGACATTCACTGCAATGAGGACTACTCCGACCCAATCTCATATCAGTCCATTGTCTGTGTCACTGACATCCTGTGAGTGACTAAGTAGTAAATATTATATTCCCTAAATCTAAGTGCTCTCAGTGGGAGATTTAATGAATGCAACAGACATCTTCAATTGACATTACACCATGCCTACCAGCTCCATGAGCAGATATCACGATGTTGGCACAATTGAGTCCACAATGCGCCCAGATCATAGAAGGCAGATGGCTTTCTCTCAGACAATTCCTCTATTGCCCTCACCATAAGATATGGTTAAAATTAGTTCATTTGTTCCTCTCAGTTCGACCAGGATGCGGTCAATAGGAAATGGACCACATGGGACCATGACCATGACCTTGCTAACATCTGACTCATGTCCTTTTCCCTGGCTCACCATGTCCTGTGAGTCTGACTTTCCTTTTCTCTCTTCAACCAAAGTCTGACCTCTCCCATGATTCTGGTTTAGCTTTAGACATGTACAGGACTGGAATAACATATCTGATTGTGTACTTCACAGACTGTATGATGACCTCTATGACCTACCCTCCTCAGACCCACAATGCATCCAAGTCGACCTTTGCCACCATTGAAATGGCCATGAGTTCTCTGTCTATGACACCAACAGTTTTCAAGTCTGTAGATAATTGCCTAAGACTTTCACAGAGTCTGGCACCCTGACAGACCTTACCAAGATTGACACTCTATTTCCTCCAGACAATGACAGCAAAAACACCTATCACACATATTCTCTGGCATTCACCAAGTGGTTCAGAAATGTACAGGTGAAGAGAACATTGTCTTGTTGTGATGATGTCCTTCAAGACATCAACTCTGTCCTGTTTCCAATAGTAGATCCAGAAGATCAACATGAGTATCTCTTTGAAGACAAGTTCCAGTAAAGCACCTCTGTCATCTGCAGTACATATGCCCAGATATACAACACCATCTCTCATAGTGTGTGATCAGGCAAGATTTCATTATGTTCAGCTGAGCCTTGCCACATCCATCCTGTCCGGAACCACTACCAAGACTCAGGCCACAAAACTATGTTTTGTCCAACAAAAATAATATTGCCTTGATGGTCTCCTTCATCAATGCTTTGCCAACATGCTCAGAGGGGACAATCAGCCACAGGCTCTCAGGATTGAACACACATTCTCCAACAATGTCCATCGTCTCAGACAGGAATACAAGAATAGAAGGTAAGTTCATATTGTTTCTTCAGGAGATCATATATTGTCTCATAGTAATTCTGTGCATTACTCCAGAATGGTGATACAGAGATCATAGCACAGGTCTGTAAGCAACTCGCTCACCCCACCATCATAGACCCCATCAAGAGCTGCATATAGCCCTTCAGACAAGAGGTAAGCCTGACCATCTCCCCTGAGTCCATGTTGTGTTTATATCAATCTCATTGCAGGTTATACTGAATCTCCTCAGCTGGACAACATATCCCATCACATGTCTGATCAAATTGCTGTGAAAACAACACCAACCGGACCTTGTGCTTGGCAAGATGGTCAACCCAATGCTCAAACAATCACTCAACTATGCACACACCAGGCCAGCAAGGTCATCTGTTAGAAGCTCATGCTTTTTCATTTCGACACTTGATCTCTATCAAAACTTTCAACATACTGCAACCATCCTCAGTTCTGCTGGGGATTCAGAGCCGAAGCCTGCAGAATTTACTACTATGGAGTAATAAGGTGGTAGAATATGCCCTAGGTGGTCTTTTGCACAAAGGACTATGTATATTTAATTTTGAAACAATTATATGATATATGTACACACCTGAACTTGGAGGGCCATATGCAAACATGTCCAGCTTCATCTAAATGCAGGACTCACTAGGACCAGAAGGGAATGCATTATACTAACCCAGTCCCATACAAGTCCTGCAACATATTTCTGCCAACTCAGGTGATTCTGCAGAGCGATGTGAATAACTCTCCAGAGTGGAATTGGGAACTGTACAGTCTCATCTGACACTGTGGGCAAAGACAAGAGTGAAGAGAGCCTTAGTATAGTGTCAATGGGGGGAAACTCCAAGTGAACAAGATTGAGGTTCTCTGGCACTACATTGGGGGTTTATAGAGGTGGTGCATGTCATGTGAGTCATTTGGAATCCATGGTGCAATGAATGTGCAACTCACTTTTTCAATGTTTGGGCTGTCATGAACCCAACTTGAAAACAGCTAGGTCAGCTCCTTTGTCTTCAATGATGGACTGCTTTTTTTTTGGGTTAGTCTTTCATTTACCCTTGTTGATCACAGTACTCCTGTGTTGAGATCACCTTATACACACTGAAGCATGGGGCAAATGTGGCTGTGCACTGACCTATGATCTCCCAATTCTTACCTTCATGTCATCACTCCCCTTACATTTCCATGTTATGGCCTTTATCAAGTCTTGCATTGCCCTCTTTGTTTGATGCTTAGAGTGGACACTGGGCAGCACCTTCTGCACACAGACACCCCTTCTTAGCTTTTGCAAGCACATCCATCCATTGTGTCACATGCAGAGGATTGTGCCTTCAAGGTCATGTGGTCCACCTTTCTATGCAATGATGCATTCTATGACTAATGTGAAATGAGTTGGATATGGAAAGACAACAGGGAATACCCACCTGTTCTGTGCCTGTTATACCTATACATCTTTATGTATTTATGAAGGGTAGTGAATCAGTGGTCCAACTCTTCCAGAACAATTTCCATTCTTGTTGTGATGACTTGTAATTTGTGATTTGTGATGTCAAGCACCACTTGGATACCTTGTGTGGTATATAGAGCAGCATGAATAAGGGCAAAAAAAAGGCTTTGTTCTGGACAAGAACACATTGGATTGCTGGTTGATATGACTCTTGGGAGGAGATGATAACCTGGACAATTAACTAGAGTCAAGTGTAAGCTGGCATCATACTGTGTCAACACCATTTGCTTTTACTGTCTTTAGGTCCATTAAAGATTGAGAATGGAAGATAGCTTGAATAGCTGGAGTGTGGGGTAAGTTGTTGTCAAATTGTGCCAATGCCCTTGGCACTGTAGGAACCCATGGTTCCTTCAGTTCATATTCCCCCATTTGTCCACTTTACAGTCACTAAGCACTTGTCCTCAAGCATCCCCCAATTCATCCATTGAATTGTCTGTCCATCTGTTTGTGATTCATGTTTCATCTGTATATATCTGCTCTGGCCATATTCTGTCCATGTCCATTTATGGGTACCTTTCATTTGGCTTTATTCTAACTTACATGAGGGTTACAGATCGATAGCAACAGTGCTATGATAAATGGATGCACTGGATGTTTCCAGTAGCTCTTGACTGGTCTAGATATACATGTTGCAGGTTCGCAGGATGTCACCACCAACCTTCTCGTATATGACATGTACCTATGGACAGCCTTGAAGGAAGTTTTTGGCACCCTTGAAGTTTTTTTTACTGCACTTAGTGATCAGCATGAGTAAACCTATGGGTATGATAGTGCCAACCCATACCCAACCCACCACAACCCACAACTCATGAACCCATGGGTATATCCAAGGGTTTGTAAGATCTTGGTGTCAATACTATATACAGTACACAACTTGAAGGGTGGCTATAGTCTACTACATTTCATCAATGGCATCCCATTCTTCAGGAAAGACCTGATTTTTACCTCCAACTACATCTTCCATCACAACAACCCTCTTGACATCAGCATCCTTTACCATTCCCATCAGACTCCATGATCCAAGGCAAAGCAAAGCATGGATGCTTTTGACTTGATAAGCAATTATGAACATGTGACAGGAGATTATGGTCTTGGCTGAATAGTCATTCAACATCAACTGAGGTAGCTAAATAGTCAAATAAGTCACAAACAAGATATCTACATGTTGAAAAAACTCACCTGGGATGTTAGATAGTCAATGGCCATGTGTGAGAGTCGAGGAAACCTTTTGTGGTTCTTGATCCACCATTCCAGAGCATCAGCGACGTCCTCAACATCAGTAGCAAGGTATGTTTGCAGCTCATTGTGTGTTGCTCTTGGCTGTCGCTTAGTCAAGCATGGGAGATTGTCAAAGACATTGGTGGAGACTTGGATTTGTTCCTACATGGGTTCAGTGTCGCTGTTTGTGTCGACACTTGAGCCATAATATGCATGGTAGGAATTCTGATAGACATTGGTGATAAGCTGCTTGACTGTCGCAATCCAGTCAGTGGACCAGTCAGCAGCCTTGAAGTACTCAAGCTTGTGATGGGGATATAAAACTATAATAGCTAGTTAGCTTTACTGAACAAAAATATAAAGATTTAGATATACTTATGGCAATGTGATATATGTCGAATGAGTCTGTCAGTGAGTAATATCAATTGAGTGTCTTCTTGGCAAGTCCCATGGCTGCACAAATGCCAAGGCTGAGTTTCTTGTTGTTTAATATGCCGGTGGTGAAAGCTTCATCTATATAGTCCATCGCTAGGATGACCATGATGAGGTTGGGTGTTCTGTGAAAGAGGAATGCTGTGTAACAATGTGCACACCTTGAGGACGTTGTGCAGCTGCCTCAGCAACCCCCACTCCTCATCATCCAGACCACAACTGCTTAGTCCCAATTTGTTTTTATCTGAGATTCCATCAATCCCCACCCAGTACTCCAATGCAAAGTTCAGCATATTGAACATTGAGTTCCATTGAGTCACCACATCTCATAGGAGATTTCTGACTGCCAGCCACAGGTTGCTCAAGATCTCCTTCCATATGGGCAAAAGCTTGGTGCTTGAGTGAATGATTTTAAAAGCCAATTTCTGAATCTTCCATCAGCATCAGTGATGGTATGTTAACCCTAATCTTCAAATCCAACTAACCTTTGCAAGCATCAGTTGCAGTGGCTCAAGATTGGCCTCAAGCTCTGTGCACTCTTCTTCAGTCAAGAAATCTGCCTTGACTACCCACCCATCCATATTGTCATCCCCAAGAACACTGTCCGCTTCATCTCCACACTCTGTTTTTGTCTGATAGGCTTCAAGACATGTTTGGAGCTCTTCAAGCTCAAGGTCCTCATCAAGCTTCTTCAACTCATCATTCAAGCCATCTCAGCTGCTGGCTATACTTTTCTTTTTGGTAAGTTAAAAACATGAATGAGAGTCTTTGCAACTAAATTAATAATATATAAGAAGCACTGAGTATGTGTCATGTCACCTGCAAAGTGTGCAAGTCAGTCAGCTAACTCAAATGTCATTGTATCATTTGACAACGCATGATCAGCTGTGATATTCAATATCTGCAAGTCACGTTAGGTGTATGGTGTGCATTGCTATATCCCTTTACCTTATCTGAGATAGCAAACTTGGTCAAAATGTTCATGAACACTTTGGCCATGTTTGTGCCACTGTGCGACTATAATCAACATTTATACTGTCAACACAAAGTAAGTGTTCCAAAGTGTCACGACATATCATAGCAAGCTTGATGATGTCAAGTACCATTGCTAATGGCTTACCCTCATATGTCAGGTGTACGGTAATGGCCATGAAGGCCTTATGATTTAGTGAAGTCCAACAATCTGTTGTGAAGCTCAGTTCTCAATTGTGTTCCTGGTATGTAATTCTAAATATGCATGCAGTAGATGTGATGTGGCCACTCACCTGCAACATTTTAGCAATTCACTTCTATACATTAGCAAAAACCAGTCGGGTGTCCCGCGAGATGGTCATTGGATGTGGTAAGTAATATTCAGGTCATCCAGTCTTCATTAGCATTTGTAAGCCCCAGTCACTGACTATTTCAAATGGGTGCAGACTCTCTGATACCCAGTGCATGATCTCAGCTCTGAAAATTATCCTTAACAATCATGCATGACATTCTGTCAATTGTACACCTCACTTTATTTCTAAACGAGTATGTTGTCTGTGTGAGTAAGTAACTGCACCCTTTCCCTTTCTTTGAAATGCGACTGATATAGAATCCTGCCCAGTGTATCCTTTGAGTGTGCCGCATGCTATTTCAAGGTCCTGGGTATCATCAACCTCCTTCAAGACAATTTCACCCCAGTATGAGCACACATGCTTCTGCATATTACCAGTTGATACTTTGTCATGTATGTCCAGGTACTGTTGGACTCTATGCTGACAGCCCTTTACAAGACATGAGAAAACATGGCACTGCTGGTTGTTAATGTACTCGATATCTGGAACAGGAGTAAAAAAAGTATAGATTGGTGAGATCCATTCCTTCATCATATGTTCTGTGATCTGTTAGTCGAGGACATATTGACAGAGCTTTGTAGACCCTCACCAAGCTCCACTTCTGAACTTACTTCAACATCATCATCTGCAATCTCTGTTTTCTTTGCACATTTTGTCCTGCTGGTGCCTTTCCTCGCCCTTGCTACCTGTTTAACTGGAATATCATTGTCAGCTGTGGACTCTGCTCAACTATGCTTCTTGCTGCCACAATGTTGTGGTCCATCCTTTGTAATGGGTGTATCCAGATCACTTTGGGATTCACTATTAATGGAAACACTTTGATGCAGTGCAATGTCATGGTACCCACCTTCTTTCTCTGATGCAGTGCTCTTATTGGCTATGGTAGCTTTCTTTGGTCCCATAGTTTTTGTCTGAGTACTGGTTGGTATGAGAGCTTGTGCCTTCTCCATGGGATATGAGACATGTTTTGGAAGCAGGGTGGAAAAAGAGGGGAGGATCCTAGTGGTTGGTTCTGTCATGCCTGAAATAGTCATCTGTTTCACATAAAATTTTATGGTCTGTATAGTTGTCACAATGATCTGAAATGTATCATATGTATAATGTTGGTAATGGATCAGGCAAGTGGTGATGACTGGTGGTAATATATAACCTGGGTACTTGTGGGTATGTAATCCATAGGTGGTGGATTTATGGGTTGCTCTAGACCAACCCATACCCATAGATACCCATACTCTAGACTTATGGTGGGTTATCCATACTCATGCAGATTTCTAACTGCACTGCATCTGTTTTTGTCTATTTCATATCCTGTAACTATGCCCTGAATTATAAAGACTCTTGTACTAGATCCAAAATACATCTACCTTTAGCTACTTTCTGTTTATCTTCGTGAGAGGCTTCATTGGTCATTGTCATCTTCAGGCAATACTGTATAAAACATGTCCTGGAAAGGTGGCAACTGGAAGTCCTCCATTAATTGTGTGGTAAAGGATTCCAACCCTATACAAAATATAATAAATGTAGTGCCTCTGCTAGATAATACATTGGCATAAACTAATACCAAGAAGCCATTGCATATTTAATGGTCTCTCAATTGTAGCCCTTGTTCAAGCACAACATGCAGGACATCATTGTCCAGATGATTCACTTGGCCAAAATTTCCTTCGCCTCAGTCAAGGAGAGTACTTCTGCTGAGGGGAGCAATTTAAGGCCTTGCCAAGCAGATAAGGTGAATTATATGACACCCTGCTTTTCATTAATTTCCAATTGTTTTTATATCTAGTTGTAGTATACAAGTGGATGAAGTGTATATGTTGATGACCTTCAGCAGACCTTCAGCACATACTCCAATTTATATTTCTTCCTCCCAACCCCTGGGCCAACCTCACTCTGCAGTACTATTCAGAAACAGTTATCGTGATGTTAAAGAAGATAATTGAGCATGGGGTAGGGCAGACGGATGGTGACAGGGTAGTGCTGGCATGGAGCTTAAGCAGTATTTCAGAGCAATCTGATAATTGATCAGACACTATAAGAAACTAAGAGTGACAAGTCAACTTAAGGCCCCATGACATCAGACCAAAAACACAAGCATAGCATCAGTCATATGATTGCATTGAACCTACTGAGTCCAAGGCAGCATTTCCATACTGGCTGATGTCAGCCTCTATGTTAGCTTTGGTGATTTTGCACCTCATTTATTGTTCATTTCATGTCCTAATGGTGACCATGTTGTTCCCCATGGTCACTTTACTTACCTACCGCTTTTCAGCTTCTCTTTAGCTTGTTGTGGTGTTTCTACCCATACAAGACTTTACCTTTGTGCTTCCCAGTCCATTGTGGCTGACCTGTTTATGGTTGTTTACTTTGAAATGCAGTTACTCCCTGGAGCACCACATTATATCCTTTGATTACTCACTGTGGACTCCAGTCATCCTGAGTTGATCCAGCAAGTGGCTAGTCTGCTTCAATTAGCATTTTTGCTCTCAACACTCTAGTCCCAAATATCCATAACTGCATTTGTAGCTACAGAGGTCCAACCAATGCATATGAATACTGTGCACTTTGAGAATGGGACCAGTGTGTGCACCTATTGGAGTTCATATATATATGTCTACTATTCCTAGACCCAAGAGATCCAAATCTGTTTATTGCATCCATCAACAAATGTACCTGTGGGCTGACCACTTTGGTAGCAAGATATGATATCATAGCAATAGTCATTTAATGTGATGGTTATGTGTGCATCACCGAGAGAGTTGGTCAGGCCCATCTGAGGGCCACATGCACATCACTAAGAGCATAGGTCAGGCCCTTCCATACATTACTGAGAGTGTGCATCAGGCCCAATGATCTGAGGGGGATTTGCACCTCACCAAGAGTGTGGATTGGGCTGCTCATGAGCCACATGTGTACATTGCTGAGACAGTAAGTGGGGCCCATGCAAGGGCCATGTATATACTGCCAAGAGGGTATCTCAGACCCATTGAAGGATTAGTATCTCATGAATAGGTTCAGCCAGCATGAAGATGAATTATACTGAGATCGGGTCCATTTATCCTGGCTGATGCAGCTAGCTGAGGCGAGCTTCAAACATATCAGACTACAAACCACCCAGAAACAGCTGATTAGTGACTCTCCATGGCTGATTTATACAGTAAACCAGAAATTCCCTCTCACTGGGAATTGGCATGCACAGACAAACTAGTGTCCCACATGGTTCACCAGTTCCAGCGGGCTACTGGGCTTCTTGCTGATGGTGAAAACCAGATAATCCCTACCAATGTTGGCATAGAAACTCTTTGCGAGGCAGACTGGATGGTCAACATCATGGTTCATGCATACAAGAATCAAAGTAAGTCTCACACCATGCAAAATCGTTAATTAAATCTCCTCGCAGTTGTACTGGAGAACATCGATGCAATCTGTCTTTCTGAGAGGGTAAAGATGGAAAGCACATGTCACTGACCCGGTGGTCATACTCGATCAGTCCAGGGTTATTCTCACATGGTACCTCCCTGATGCTGTCAGTCCTCCAAATCAGGTGGGTAGCTCGATGGAGATACATAGAACATATTGAAAGACAGATGTACAAATGGTGCTTTGCCACAATGTCGACAATCTGGCTCATACCCTCCATGCTGAGTTAACTTCCAGAGCAAAGGGCAATTGACGAACCAGCCAAGCATTATACAATATGGATGCCAATTCAAAGGGAGTTATCAACATGTCACCAGCATGGTTCCAACAGGTGAGACATGTACGTATTCAATTTCCATTTATTCATAGGGGATGAAGACCCTGATGTCATCCAGGGAGGTTGTGCAATTCCCAAAGTATCAGCTGCAATACGAACAGAAAGTGCCCAACAATGGTTGTCCTTCCTCCATATGAGATGAAGTGGTGATCCTGTCTGGAGCTCTTGCCATCATGCATCCCAAGATGTACTGTAACAGACTTCAGACCATAGTGAAGCTCAGGGAATTCACCATAGAAGTCGGTGATACAGGCATAATGGCCATTGGTGTACAATGTCACTTCTTTTATGGTGAACCAGGTGAGTCCTCTCCATGTTGACTGATTTGCCCAACCACAATGGTTGGATCTGTTGGTGACCTTCAGCACTTACTCCAATTTATATTTCTTCCTCCCAACCCTTGGCATCACTCTGTAGTACTGTCCAGGAACAGTTATTGTAATATTGGGGAAAATGATCGAGCATGGGGTAGGGCAGACAGATGGTGACAGTGTCATAGGAGGAGTGTCTCAAAACATCAAACAGATCTATTATAAAATTGTCACCTGGAACATCTATTGGAATCCAGTGTTCTTCTTAGTCAACTGACTTTGCCCAACTTAGCCTTTATCTCAATAACTAGAACAAGTCTCACATATGCAGTTTTATTTGTACCATTACATTCCACTATAGAGCAGGTGGACACTATATCTATATTGAAGTGAACTATAATATAATAATATTGATAAATTTCATCATGTTCAAGATGGCATGCATTCTGTTTGGCCTGATAAGACATGGATCAAAGGTTCCAGATAATCACAGACTCAATCAACAAGTATGCCATCAATGAAGTTATCCTCAGAGCATTCACAGAGATGGCAAAAGGCTCTGATTGCCATATTGAGATCACATCTAAGTGATACATTTCAGCAACTGTGAGGTCCACACCATTGGTTTGTGACTTATAGCATAGCCCTGCCTGAGTCAGCCTGAGTCAACATGAGTCATGAATGAGTCATATCAAGTCAGTCTTGCCAACCACCATTCCTAGTCACATAATATATTTATCCACTTATATTCATACTTGGCAAACAAAATGACTCTGAATATAGCCTCAAAGCTGCTAAATGTAGAAGCACAGCCACCTGTAGAAAAGATATATAAGGAGGGGAATTTTGCCCACCTGTGTGTCACCATTAAGGTTATACATTAATAATGTCAATGTGACATGACCCCTTTATTAGTTAGCAGTGTTGCTATATCGTAGAGTGCTGCAGTAATATATACAGCAATCAACAGTCCCTTTAATAGTATACCTAGAGGATAGCTAGGTGAGATAAAATTGCACACATTGGGTTATCTTTGCTATGTGTTCATCCATTTGCTACATCAGTTTTCCACACCAGATGTGATGTGATACTGCTGTCTGCTATGCCCCATGTTACCACAGTGTCACACACAATGCCACTGATACCAATGAGCATGCCAAGCATGTTTCTTGCTCAATTCTGCACCATTTTCAATATGGTTTTTATATAATGTATGTATTTATACTATTGTAGTACAATTTATACTGTTAAAATGTGCAGAGGAATTGGTCCATGCACTTTGTTGAACTTCTGGGGGATCTGGTGGCTTGCCAAGCATGCTTGAACCATGCACCTGCAGAATTTGATCTCTGCTACATCAACAGAAGTTCAACATACATGATTTGCTAAAAGCATACAGACCCACTGAGTGACTTACAAACACTGCCATATCAATGAAGCTTGAACTTCATCTCCTAATATTGCCACATTGTTGCTCAATGCTCTCAACAATAAGCAGTGTCATGCACTGTCTTTCTGAGCTGGTATTCTTCCTTTCTCCATTTTCCTCAATGTTCCCTTAGTTTTGTGATGAAAAATGCTTCATATATGCTCCCATCACCACTGAACATGCAGTTACTTGATTTGTGTGCAAGGAGGTGTGTGTGGTCTTATAACAATATGTTTGCCTCATGCTGCTACTCACCCAACCCTAAGTTAAAAATTTCTCACATTCCTCCACTCTCTCACACCCATTCATGACGAAAAAAGTGTTCCTCATTCAGTTGTCTCAAGATGACAGTGATGTGTGCAGATGGTTCTACATGGATGTTTGTTGTGGCTCTTTCCCAGATCTGCAAGGACTGTTATGCTTGGCCCAGATAAGGATGAGTGTAGCCTTGAAAGATGGGTTCAAGGGGTTCAGAGGATAAGCACACACTCAATGGTAGTGCGAAGTCCAAGGAAGACATTCTGCTCAACAGTGGGAACAACTGGTTCAAGGGATCAAGGGGCTGGTCTAAGGCCAGAGATAAGACAAGTGTTCAAGGTGACTGGTCAAGTGCCAGAAGGAGACTTAGAATGGAGGTGACTGAGATGAGATCTAAGCTAAGATATATGGAGTAGTGTAATAGAATGTGGAGGAAATTGATAGCCCTCATTGTGCTGAGCAAGGCTGCTTGCAACTATGTCAGCAAAGAGGAGAACAGCCAAATGCCATGTGTTAATGACAAGGATGTGATTATGAATGAAATGCTATGTGAAGAGAAACATGCAGCCACAATAATCATGAAACTGAAGCATGGTCTCAATGTGACCAATGCAGCTCAGGAACTTGGGAAAGGAGAGCCTATCAGCAAATCATAATTTCTAGGTCTCCCCCTATGCAGTGCTGTGCCACACTGTATGAGCACTGTATGACTGGTACAGCACTGTATAGGGGGGGACCTAGATATCATGATTTGCTAATTCAGAGTGCTGGGATAGGGGACCAGTGTACAACCTCAAATCCTGCACAATACTGTAGTTGACATGATGTGGTACAAATAAAGTGATATCTGACAGCAACATTGGAAAGACACAGGGGAGCTGTGTCCTGGCAAAAGCAACATTGGATGTGATCCAAGTAGTGGATAGAAAATAGTCCCATGATCTCATCGTCAACATTGATGCCAAAGGTAAGATTGTCTGTGAATGTGTGAATATGGCAACATGTGATACCATGTACAAGAGTCTCGCCATTCCTAGGAATACTTTCAGGAAAGAGAAGCATCACCACTGCATAACACATGAAGGGTAAGAGGTAAAAAAGGTGGGAAACAGTTCAGTTGATTGGCAGGTTTACATAGTGGACATGTTCAATTGTTGTGTGTTTTAGTGATTTTACATGTAAACATGTTTCATTGCTTTATGTGTGAACATATTCATATTTCATATTCCATTGTTTTATGTATAGACATGTTCAGCCTTCAATGTGACATGCTACTCATTCTGTGTCATAGAATGCATAGGACATTGATAGACAGCTCATCTGCACATACAGGTATCTAAATAATGTCACCCAGGTGATATCTTGGATTGGAAGCTAGCATGTACATCTGGTGTATCAATATGGTAATCCTAGATGGTGATGTTGTTTTTGTTACATAGATGCCATGTTGAAGTGTCATGTGTCAACCAATGTTACATGACAAATGAAATATACACTTATCTTGTCTTGTACTCGCATGTTCGACTCTTGTACTTGGACTATTATTCTTTTATTGCTGACTTACTCACATTCCATAATCACTCCACTTGCTTTGTCAGCAATTACTTTCTTCACATTCTACAATGTTCCATGCTTGCTTGCTCTTATTATGCCTACCCTGAATCTTGCAACTCAGGTATAAATACCCTTGATACCTACTCCATATATCTTAGCTTAGATCTCATCTCAGTCACCTCCATTCTAAGTCTCCTTCTGGCACTTGACCAGTCACCTTGAACACTTGTCTTATCTCTGGCCTTAGACCAGCCCCTTGATCCCTTGAACCAGTTGTTCCCACTGTTGAGCAGAATGTCTTCCTTGGACTTCGCACTACCATTAAGTGTGTGCTTACTCTTTGAACTCTTTGAACCCATCTTTCAAGGCTACACTTGTCCCTACTTGGGCCAAGTATAATTTATTGTGTATAAAACAGATGGAGTCGAAAGCAGCTCAATAAATACCACACAGAACTCTGCAGCATCCATTGAATAATACAGGAAGTAGAGGGGAGAGAAGAGGGAGTTCATTCAAACCTCCTTGGAGAGTACCAAAAATGAGATGCAGGTTGTTAGAGTTGAGGGTAACAGGTTTCAACTTCAGCTTAAAGCTGCAGAGCAATGCCCAGAGTAAATCTCAATGAGAGCAGTTCCAGGACCTGGCTGGACATTGATGATCTATGAAATGAATTTGGACTAGTTGCCAATATTCTTGTGAGTCCCTTTATAATATTGTTAGGTTTCTCACTACTGGCATTGTAGCCATTCACAACTGATTTTGCTCAAGCTGATATTGTCTCACCAGACACACTTCATCAATTAATCAAGCTTGCCACCTGTCCTAATTAGTACTATCCCCCTAATCATTTCATAATTTCTAGCAAGTTCTTTACCCTTATAGACTTTTAAGAGAGTTAGATAGATCAAATAACATGCTGGTTTAAAACTCTTGATTCTGTGGTTTAATTTGAGTGACTATTGGGTTGGCAGAGGGCCTTGAGTCAGCACTACATTTCATGTGACTACTGTTTGCCCTGATTCCCATGGAATGATAGATAGGTGTCAACAGACTGATTTTTTAACAGACAGCATGCTTGATCATAATTTCTTATATTATATATGTTCATCTCCATATAATTTCAGAAGCCTGGAAGGAGAACTTGTTTGACAAGGGCAGTGTGGAAAAGAACCTGTTGTATTCTAGCCATAGCAGGCTGGATTCATCTTACCATATGATCTTGTTTAACATGCACTTGATCATGGTCTGTTCTTCACTCAAAGGGCCTGCAGGTAGCTTGTTTGCATTTTCACAGCAGACCTTGTCCACATCATGTCAATACAGCTTCAGGCCATCTATGAACTGCTTCTTTTCCTCCCCTTCATTAGACACAAAATATCTTAACAGTCTGCTTTCTGAGACATGTTTAACATAGCTGCTTGTTCATGCATCAAGAACTGGTTGTGCAAGATGGCATGGCTGGCATTTGTGGGTGATATGTGTAGAGCTTCCTTTTCCAACCAGATCTGCTAGCTTTCACCTTTGCCTTGTTGAGATCTGATTTTTTTCTTCAGCATTTTGTGAGGTGGTTGGTCTTGATAGATGATGGCACAGGCAACAACATCTCTCTCTTTTACTTGATTAAAAAGTAAGTTGAAAGTGGATCTCAGGTGTAGGGAAATGCATGGGTACCAGATACCCATGACAGGTCTCGGGTATGGGTACCTACGGGTACAGGTTGGACTCTCTGTATCCATGTTCAAACCCAGCACCCATAGCCACTAGAACAGGCACATCTGAGTATGGTATCCCATGACATCAAAATTGTTTTCAGGCATACATGCAATCACATGGCTAAAATACTGCAGGTGAGTACACAGATTATACGTGCTATCACAACTTTCCTAGCCAACATCTTCCTCGAGCCCACCCACTTTTGGCTTACCTAATATGAGTATGTACTTGTTTGTCGATCACGTCGTGCATCCATGCCTTGTCTCCACTCCACTCCCCAGTGTCAAACACTAGAGAGTGTCTCCTTGCTGTCCATGGTTTACCGCAGACAGCCTCTCCTCTGATTTGTTGCTATCCATGGTTTACCACAGGCAGTGTCTCAAGCTGCGATAATCACCATCTTCCTCACATTTCCTGGTGTCTTACATTGGGGAGTATCCTCTTCTTGACCTGTCACATCGTCCTTGACAACAATGCTACCCCTGACTCATTATAAGTCATTTATTTGTTCAGTGCTTCCATCGCTCACCAACATTGAGTGCGAGATATTATCTGATGTACATTTAAGGTGTCCGCTTTCTTGTCTCAACATCTTATCCTATCTCCCGCAATTCCTTGTCTTCTGCATTGCCTGCCTCATCAGTCTCCCCTTCCAATCAATGCTCAATCCACATGCAAACTCCTTGTCATCCCTTCTCTCTGCACTGCTGCACATACAGTGAACGCGAACCATCTTAGATCCTATCACATTTATTCACTGTTTTGTCCTCTCAGCTCCCCAAAATGAAAATGTACACTTTTTTCAACTCTCAATTGGGGGAAGTTTTCACCTCACCTAATACAATGGAACCACCTCCTGCGGCCATCCTCAAACATGTCTCTGGACCAGAAGATCTATTAATAAACACCAGGACAATACGCTGGATATATTCTCATTGTCCACAGCTTCTGTAGGCTCCCCAACACCTACTGCACACTGGACTGCTGTTCAGCTGCCTCCACTACTTTAAGAACATTTCAATCGTTCCCTCAGATGGGTCATTCACCATTTATGCCGATGTTATGTTCCACCATAGAAGGAAATCAACATGCAATGATGGGAAAATGGGGAAAGCAAGATGATGGTAAGGGCTGAAGAATGAGCATGGGGATAAGAGCAATTAATACTTCCAATGTCTGGTGGACGAAAGCCCATGTTAACAATAGGATTACTACTTGTTAACAGCATGTTCGAAGTCTGTTGGAATTGACAGGCAGATTCATCAAAGCAAAGAGTTGCCAAATGGTGGAGTATGGTGAGTTGCAGATCAACTAGCTTTTGCTGCTTGATCAGTCACCTCATTCCCCAAGGAGATGACATAGATGCCATGACACATTTACCCCAGACAAATATCTGTAACTGCCAGGGATCTCTTCATGATGTGCAGATGTGAGTGAGTGCATTACATTTTTTATTCTTGCTATTAATGTGTTGCATTCATTAATGACATGTGGCTTGTGCTGGATTGACCCTTCCTGACTCTTTGTTCCACAACCACATTCCAGAAGGAGGAGCCACAAGCATCCTCCTGCCTTGGCACAATGGATGTCAGGTACATTGTTTAACTGTTTGATTTGAATGATCATCTCATCCCAGGAAGATGGGTTCTGACATTGTATTTCACCTACAGAAAGAATGTGCTTTTTGACATGATTGGATCTTGTTCATTGAAGGTGACACAAAATCTGCAAGGAGATATAGCTATAATTTCTGAAGTCTAATTACAGTGATAGCAAACAACTTGACACCACTTTTATCATTCCCCAAAGCCATGTCAATTGTTGGCATAATCAAATATCTCATGCCACAAATCCGCTTCGCTTCAAGTGCTCTAGCCTTCATGGCTTTGTATTTCATCCCCTGCTATGTTAAGTTCAAGATCAGTGTCAGCATTTACAGGAACTATAATGTAAAATCTGTGAAGGATGATGGTCAGCATTCACATGAACAAATCAACCCCTTCCAGCATTTCAGCCCTCTCCAATACCTTTATGTTAAAACCTTGGATTCTGTGAGAACATGGGCCATTGGAGGTCCTTCAGAGACATTATGTTATTGAAGATGTCCCTCTGCCAGACAGAAATTATGTGAAGTGATCCCTGTCAAGGGTCAGGCTAAGTATCTGGTTAAATGGTGCCTAAGTTAGACCATCCTTCAGGCAACATGGTATGAAACTGTGCTGCTTCTGAAGAGATATCTTGCAGAAGAGTACTCAGATCAAACCCATGCAGTTCCTCTTGGCTGACCCAGGCACTACTAGATTCTTCCTTCAAATATGATGGAGCTAGTATACTGTGTTGATCAGGCCACATATGTCATATGTCATGGAAGTATCTTTCCCATCTTCCTCATATATGGCAGGCAACCTTGGGTCCTCCTCCTCTTTTTCTTCATCAGTAACAGATGCCGAGTCAGTTCCAGGCTTCACTTGATCACCCCTGGTGACCAGTTTCAACCTCATGGAACTGGAAGGGGGGTCATGCCAGTGCTGCTAGAGAACCTCGCAAAAGTTACACTGCAAATCACACACAGCCCACAGCTCATCTATACACCTCTGCACTGCAATGTCTGTCCATCAGCCATTTCCATTCCCACACTCAAGGTTATAACAGAGATGGTTGTGTCTCTCCTGTCCTACAAGCACAAACATATACTAAATAATCTGAGCAAAGCATTTTGAAATTTCAGTACCTTAATTCAGCATGATGGCCATGCAATGCTCCTGCACAGATGCTGCAGTGAAAGGAAACTGCTGGTGATGCAGGAGGGTGCACAGATAACAGTGAAGCAGAAGGTAGGCAACAGATCTAATTACCTGCAGGAATTGAGTGTCCTAATTGCCAAATGACTGCTGGTGTCAATGCTTTCAGAAAAGAATGCTCCAACTCTTTACCATGCATACATAAGGTTATTGTATGTGATATTATCCAGTTATCCCCCAGAAGTTCAGTAAGCTGTGGTTAGAGTAACCCTCAGGAACCTTGCATGCAGCTTTGTGATAAAGTCTCAAGCTACACTCCAACTTGCAGCCCCTAGTAGAATATTAGGAGTGCCTCAAAGGGCCATGCTTTCATCTGCAGTCCTTATTTGCCAAAATATACTGCAGTCAATAAGTAATGTAGCTGGTTGTTCCATGAATTGTGGCATGTCATGTAATTAGTCAATCATATATCACACTCAGTGAGTATGCCTTTGACAAATTGTATCTCACTGAGAGTCTGACTGTTTAGCTGACTAAATGAATGTGTTAAGATAGCATTTGTGTATGTGTGGCATGGCACACAACTATGCTGTGTGCTTGAGCCAATATGGTATTGATGTGGGATGCCTGCTGATCTTATATGATTGGATCTCAAAGTACTTCTGGGTTTTTCTGCTGACTTGATCGAGCTGCATCAGCAGATGGCACTCGAGATGAATGAATGGGTGGAAAGGATAACTGTGATAAGTTTTGTGATAAGTTCATGAGTGTCATAAAGTATAACATAACACATTGTCCTTGTTTGCTTTGAAGGCCTAGCAATATTCAACAAGGATTGATGAAAGCAAATTAGCAATGAGTGGATAGTTGACTAGATAGAGGTGAGCAAGAAGCTCAAGGCCCTGGAGTTATTGTACCCCAACCATCTTCTACACTTATATCCACTTCCCAACCAGATGTTGCTCTATATGCTGGGAGAACAGCTATTAAAACTGTTTTTCAGGGAGCCATCAAAGAGGCAAGTTTGAAAATGAGTGATCAGTCATGCTAACCATGCAAACCATCATTGTTTAGGTTACCTTGTGGGTTGAGCCTCTAGCTTGTGTCCTGTCTATCCTTTTACTTGAGCAGCAGGGTTAGAGAGTCCTTGATGTACTTGTTAACTGGGGCAGCATGCAGGTCTTTGTTCTTCAAGACTCTTTGTTGATGTTGATCATTGTTAAAACCTGCTAGTATATAGTATTCCATTGCCAGTAGTGTCGACAACTGGTGGGTGCAGAAATATGTACATGTAAGTGTTTAACATGCATGGTATGTCATTATGAGCAGTGCTCAATGATCTAGTGTCAGATGGGCTCCCAATGGGCCAAACTCCTTTCCTCCACCAATGTATTTAGCTGAGACTGCAGGAATGTCCTGACATCCCAAGCATTCTCTGTGGCCAACAGTTCTTCTCTTGCCCTGTTGCTCTTGTATAGTATCCATTGGAAGCTTCTTCATGAATGTTGGTGTTTTCTTCATCTAGCCATATACTTCTTGAAGACCAAAGTTTTGAGGTGAATTGGTGTCACAAAGTGCACTGTATGTATACTATCAACCTCAAACCATTGAAACCTATGAATAAAGTTTAATGAGAACAGAATAGTGGCCATGCCACATTGGATGTCATTCAATATCCAAGGCCATATTCCCAGGTCAGCACCATGACAATGGTCCATCCTTCACTGGTTGGCAGTGAACATTGTCTGGGCCAGTCCAGGGAGGTGTGACATTGTGCTGGGAACCAAGTCACAATGTAAGGAGGCATAATGTAATTCTTGAGAGTACCGAATGTTCCTCTGATAAGAAGGGTGATTGAGGTGATGAAGAGGTTGGAGAATTTCCCATTGAAAGGGACAGGTAAGTACTCATCTGTGTACTTGAGTGAGTGAAAGAGATGAGATGTGTTGTGCATCTCTCCTCGGACTATTCAGTGATGACTTCAAGCAAGGTGCCCCTGTTGTTCATGGCATGCATGCTCAAATATATAATGCTATGTCCCATTAAGTCTGCGACCAGGCAAGATTTCACTATGTTCAGCCAGGGCGTGCCACATCTGTTCTCTCTGGAACAACACCCAAACTCAGACCACGAAATGACACTTCACCCAACAGAAACAACATTGCCTTAGTGCTTTACCAGTGCCCTCAGAGGCAAGAATCAGCCACAAGCCCTCAGGGTCAAAAAGACATTCTCCATGGATGTCTGTCATCTTAGACAGGCACACAAAAATGGGAGGTGAGTTCATTTCATCGGGAGAGCTTGTTATCTCACTGATGACTGATTCCAATTTATTTCCAGAACAGTGAATACAGAGGCCATAGTGCAGGTCTGAAAATGACTTGCTCACCCACTGTCATAGATCCCATCAAGAGCTGCATACAACACTTCAAAATCAGCATGGTGCACTGCATTTCAGCGCTACAACGATTGGTGCCGACCCTTTCTGAAGCGATGCGGGCCCCTCAGGTCTCAGCCCAATGTGGGTCCATCCAAGCGCCACCATTGATGACAGCACACCTCTTCTTTTCAAACTCTTGTACAATTGTTGGACATTACCTTTTTTTGGACAACCCACACTATCATGTAGCAACTTATATATAGTACATAGAGGGCCTGAGCCTCCAATGTGTGCATATGTGCAGAGTCAAGTGTGAAGTGTGATGGCACTTTCGATACATCATGCCATCGCACAAGCGGGAAGGTTACCGCCACTGTATGATCTAGAGGAATCACTGACCAGTGACAGGCTCCTAGCCTCCTACTAGTGCTTTGTTTGTCGTGCCCCCTCTACTGTAGCAATGCAAGCTACATTGATAAGTCAGGCCGCTTCTGTCTTCAGATGGGCGGGTCAGCAGGCAATAGACTACAGACAGATTGCAGCTGATATTTTGAAACAGGGCAAATGCAGCAACTTCATCATGAGTTGCCCATCTTTATGATAAGGCCTTATAGGGCATTGGTAACAAATAAAATTTGTATAAGAAAAACCATATAAGAGAAAGGTTGTAAGGGCTTATAAGCCCCTTGTACCGTGAACTATCTCCAAATGACAGAAATGCTGATGATGGAGAGGACAATGGAGATGAGAGTGATGACAACAGTACTAGTAGTGTGAGTACAGGCTATGATGACAGTCTAGTCTGATGTAATGTATCTATGGTATGATCTACCTCTGTATTGGTACCTTCCAAACACACAACCCCTACGAGCTCCAGAAATAATGTGCCAAGGGCTGATATTCCCTGGCAATCAATCTGGCTTATTGTAGATATGGTAGTCCCTTATCAAACACTAAATTTCTAGAAAAATACATTGCCAATAACTACCTCGACAAGATTAGTGTACAAGGGGAACATTGATGCCTTACCAGTTTGTACAACATATTATAATTGTTTTGAATAGTTTCAATAAACATCCACCTGATATTCCTTGCTCTTTGTTCAGTGATGGCCTGATAATCCCTTATGTGTCCATCAGGTCCACAATGTCGGATGATGTTGATCACATGAGTGAACTCAATAAGGCTAAGGCTAGGATGGCGGTTATGATGCTCAACTGAATGACCTATCCCATTATTATCAAACTGTTGTGGAAACAACACACACTGGACCTCATCCTTGGCACGACAGTTGACCCTTACCACATCGAGTTCATGTCAATACTGGGTCTGGTAACGTCATGTCTCAGAAGCTCATGCTTCCTCACTTCCTCACTTTTGGGATACTTCACTATGGCATGCCATACCTCAACAAGCAGCTCATCACCTTCCTGGGCCTCATGTTCAACAAACTCATGATCAACACCTACTTCTGGCCCTGCATCCCTCATAATCTATTAGATGAACTCATATATGGGAAGGCACACATGCATGTGGGTCCCTTGATTTGATATGTGTTTTACTCATGATCTGACACTTTGGTGGAATCATGGTCAATGTTATATAATACAATATGTGTTTCAATCATGATCCAACACTATGGTCAAATCACAGTC
Source organism: Boletus rex-veris (assembly GCA_038088795.1). Lineage (NCBI taxonomy): Eukaryota > Fungi > Basidiomycota > Agaricomycetes > Boletales > Boletaceae > Boletus > Boletus rex-veris. Next base: position 79,646 of record JBBPJQ010000006.1, read on the forward strand.
AATATTTTACTATCTCTTTTATGGATCAGACTCTGGCTCATTGTTGTCAGCAATTCATACACCACTGGAAGACAAGCTCAGACCACTTACCAATGGCCATGACTACATGGACAGAAACATCACCATATCATGCAAAATATCACTCAAGACTTCAAGTGGTTGAAGTCTAAGAACCCACTGTTATATAAAAAGAACAACTTCCCTCATCTCCTTGAGGCCCTGGAATCCACAAGGAACAACAATGTGTTCTCCCTCAAGGCACCTCCTGAAGGAGGCTGCCTGATCTTGTACTTTGTGGGAAAAATCGTCAATGGGGCGAACAAGTGTCAAGAACTTCCATTCATTCCAACACATCATCTTCGCAGCCATAGAAGTGCTATCTCATTTGGTGGCACATCAACACTTCCTCAACTTTGACCCAGAACATGACAAGTTCAAGCCGGCCATATTACAAATGGTGATGAAGCTAAAGATCAATCATGTCTCATGATCTATCTCTAACCCTGATCCTCATGCTCCAGGTCGACCTTTGGCACAGGTGGTTCACACCATGTGGCTCCCACTCAGAGCTGCAGAACCCACTTGCCTGAACCATACCACTCAGGTGGTCACAGCCCCACAGACTCGAAATGTCAAGGTTATACTCTTGTCTGATCATATTGCTTTCAAAGATTCTCAGGCCAATTGGTCTGCCTGTCATTACAAGATAACTACCACAAGGTGCTCTACAAATGTGCCCTCCCCTCTGAATGGTCCATTAGGCAAGTTTCCATCCCAGACATGGACACCTTTTATCTGGAGGTATACCAGTGAGTACAGGTGAGCTGCGACCTGATAAACAATCCACTGCACACCATATGCGTGTTGTTCATCTCCCACATATTTGCTAGGGTAAGACCTCATGTGTGCCCTCTGAGGTCTCTGGGGGCATCAAAGAACTTCAATATGAGCCAGCTTACCAACCATATTGCAAACCTTTCATGGAAGGAGCATTTAGAGAAGAAAGGGGATGCTGTTATTCCATCATACATACATAACCATATCCACGTTCATAATTACTGTCATGTATAAGCACAGCCAAGGCTTTGGCTATAAATACATCGATAAGAACCATTCCAGTGATGACCTTGTGGTGATACCTTACAAGGAGAGACAGGCAGCAGGGCCATTCAGAATCTATTACACCTGCAAGAAATACCCATAAAGGCTAGGTTGATTCAGCACCTCGAAGACATATGCAGGAAGTACCACAAGTGGGTGAAGATGCATGGCAGACAGAGGGATGAGATGGATGTGGTAACATTTGGAGATGAGGACAAAGACAAAGATGGTGATGGACACAATGGCAGCAATGTGAATAAAAGCAAAGAGAACAATAACAGGCAGGAGAGGGAGGAGAATGAGAATGAGAATATGGATGCAGATGGATTGCTTGTGGAAGGCCCACCTGAGTCTGAATGCATGAGTGAGAAAGAAATTAATAAATTGTTGCACTGTTACTCTGATCTCATCATGCTCAAATGTTTCTTATGCCGTGTCTCCCTTGCCAATATTTCTCTAGAACATTGATCCCAAACTACACAAGAATGATTCCACAATGTATGAAGACTTGCCCATGAACACTGATAGGAAGTTTCTTTTGTCCAGTGAAGCTCTTCCTCCCAATCAACTAGCAGTGCATTCCAATGATGAGTCTTTTTCCTGTGCTTCCAACACTCCATCTGACATCTACCCTATCTCACATTTGGATCTGGGGGTGTCCAAATGCAAGATATGCCAACATGTCCTGTCATAGGTGCATTTGGAGGGGGCATCCAAATATACACATCTGTTCCTGTTCACAACACCATTCACTGATCATTTGCACAGTCACCAACCTTGCCATGAGGGTATCCAAGCCACACAAGTCATCCTCATCCAAGTCCAGTCCTAGATAAATTCAAAGAGATAGAGGAACTTGACATGGATCTGTCACCAGAGCATGTCAAGCACAAAATAATCAATGAATATACTACCCTTAACAACAACAACAACACAGCTGCAGCCCCAATTACTGGTGTTATTGCCATACAGATCATTCTATCCCCTCTTTATGCTTGTGATCTCAAACAATCCAGGAAGCACAATTGTGCACTCATATTATCACTTCTACCAGCTCCAAGAACAGCAAAGATGATGAACTGGCTCCACAGCTTTACAAAGCCCTGCAGGTGGATACTGCTGCTCACAAACATCTCAGAATGTCCCATTTATCACATATACTACTGACCCCTCAGAGTATGAAACCAAATGCTCAAAGCCTTTGCCTCCAACATGCCTCCCGCTCCTATTGCATCCTCCTCCATCATCTCCACTGCACCTCATACCACCAAGCATGACAGTTGTTCTGCATTCATTCAAATGCAGCGTGCAGCATCTCAGAGAGCCACCACCACCTCCAGGGCCTTCTCAATGGACAAGTCCACTTATCAAGCTTAACTGTCATCATGCACACAGCATGTGTTGTCTATTTTCCATAAGTATGTTCCATCAATCTCTTTGTCCATCTGTTCTGCTCATTGCATATACCCAGATACAATTCAACTGTGTCCTTTCAGTTCAGTTTCAAAGCCATCCATCTGGTTGTGGTCAAGTGGAACATCTTTGGTGCTCTCATCAAGAACACCTTGTTGTTGTGGTCATTGTTGTGATCATTGTTGTTGTTGTTGTCATCAGGTAAGTTGGATTGGACAATTATATTCAATCACTCATTTGATATCAGTGCCTCAACCAGATTGAGCAGCACCAATGATCCATGTTGCCTTTACCAGTTGTTGATATGCATTCAAGTTCAATGCCTGTCATGGGAAAAATGAGGGTGAGCATTGTGGTTTGCAAACAGCAAGACTGACTGCCACCAACGTCTTAGGAACCCGAGACTACTCTCTTATATATCAAGGAAAATCTGGTAAAAGCATTATTATCACCTGTACCGATTCTGATTGGAGACAAGATAAGGTCACCTCTCACTCGCAAACAGGTTTCTACCTGAAATTCGTGGATGGTGTGTTCTTGTGGAACTCACACTTACAAAAGACCACTGCTCTGTCTTCTATAGAAGCTGAGTACATGGTCTTGAGCAACTGTACATGCCAGGCTATTTGGATTCATCAAATGATGGAAGAACTCGGTTATCACCTTGGTCCCATCCCCATTTGTGATGAAAATCAAGGTTCACTCTTCATTGTGTAGAACCTTATTACTGAAAAATGTTCCAAACACATCCAGATCCGATACCATTTCATACATGATGCTGTGATGCTATGGAAGCAGGTCGAGCTACTCTTTATCCCAGGAACTGACAATCCTGCAGATATGTTCACTAAGAACCTTGGACATGTCAAGTTCAAGGAGTTCCACTCCTGTTCCAACCCCTATTTGGTCACCTCCATACATTTCTGTACATCTCCGACCAACTCCACTAAGGCTCCTTAAATCAAGGTCACACCTCTGTTGAACTCCCTTAGGAGTTCATCTCCATCAATCTTCCTTGTATCTCTGAACTTGTATCTTTATTAACCTCCTTCAGTTATAGTCTACATTTCACCTGTCAGTTCATACAGCCTATTCCGGCTGTGTTTCACCTCTGTCCTTAGTCCTATGCACATTGCCTTCACTTAGTAGTTTTGGACCTATACCTCCTCTGAATCTCTAGTGTATATAAGCTTCTGTATTCTTCTGTCATACCTTCAGTATGAATATCAATCCTAAGTCACCTCCATCCGAGTCTGACTTCCCTTCCCATCTTTCTCTACTCTGAAATATGAGGACCGTGAGCTTGGCATGGGCGTGACACATAAGTCCTGCGCCAATGTCCTCACCTCTCTATATCTCCACACCTCCACACCTCCGCACCTCCATTGACAATCAGTTGAACCTCCATTCCCATTACCCCTATTCCCTTCAGACCTCTGTCAGACTTGAACTCAGAGGAACTGGATTTGACATCTCCCAGCTCGGTTTGGAATTCTACTTGCCATCTTAGATCATGTAGATGTTTATTTACTTTATACTTCTCACTTTTATATCTATGTATCTACTGTACAGTATACTAGACAAGGGGGAGTGTTGAAAGGATGTGTACTTACAGTCACATGACCTTATATTAATTAATCAGTACAAACACTATATAAGACTCTGCTGAGTCTGAATTAATATATATCTCTCTTGATACTGAACTGCTACGTTCTACTTGAGAAACCCCCATCCAAAGGTAAGTCCACTGAGCAGTTCCTCTATACTTCACTTGTTTGCCCTTCAATGAACTGACTTACCATCTCCAGCTGTGGCATCAAACTGCTCGCTTTCATAAAGCTCCACCTCTGATTGATCCATCCGCTGTGATGGCTGAGTTCAGGTGTCCACATGTCTGCGCTTAGCTGTGGCTAAAGCCTGGCTCCAGTGACACCCCTTTGCTGTGTAGTCGCAACCATGCCAAAGCATGTACAGCAGGAGAAGCTCACCATTTGACTTCCTCCTCAGCCCTATAGGAGGGCCAGTAGCAGTTGAGCATTGACAACTCTGCCAACAGGGAAACAAAGGGCAGACAAAGTGTGTCTGTCTAACAAAATGGATGCCGATGGTGAGCACTGCAGACATGTTCAGACAGCAAAACTGACCCCTCTGATGGCATATAGAATCACCACCCATCATGGCCAAAGACCATTGCTGTTTCTGTGGCAACTTCATGTAGGGTCTAAAGAAAAACATTTGCAAGCTGTGCAGGGCCTACATATGTGAACAGGTAAAGGAGCACAGCAATGGCTGCATCACCTTCAAAACTGCACCACCCCCAAGCAAACTTCTTTGCCTCTCTTGTGACGCAAAGACATGTCATAGACTGCACAAGTCTGGCAGGAAGTGCCTTCCCATAAGTTTTTATTGTTTGCTTTGCCCCTGTCTGCTGCTTGACTGACAATGTGCTTCACAAGTATGACTTCATCAGCTACAGTGGTAGAAAGAAAGCGGAACTTACCTGGCCACTTGTACTTGTCATCATGAAGCTCTCCAGAGTGGTTGACACTCTCATTGCCAATTCATTGAAGATTTCATTACATCCCATTGCCCTCCAATGTAAACTATCCCTAGCAATTACCAGAAGAAAACCCAACAATGACCTCACAGCTTGAGCTAATCAACACTTTCCTTAAGGGAAACAGCTGAAACCCTGCATTGAAAGCAATGGGGGCTGGAAGAAGCTTCACCAACTGCTTCATCATCATCAATACTCACTCTGATGCCCTCACTGGAGGTCTGCAGTGGGCCGGCAGCATGACAAAGATACAAACAACTCTGGCAAGTGAGATACTCACCAAGTTTTGTGGAGACAACTTCCTGCAGTTAACAAATGAGGCCTCACACACTGCCCCTGGATTGAATGCCTGCAGATGCCAAGTTGGTATGATGACTCATTGTTTACTCATGATGGCTGGAGGGGCCATCAGCCATGCAATCAAGGCCATCGGCATAGATAAAACAGAAGGAATCTGGCAGATGCTCTCCTGGGTTGTAGGTTGGGATATCAACCTACTGCATATGAACTCCATGGTCATCATTTACAGGGAATGGGGAATGCAAATAAACTGCAGGCAGATCAGTTTACATTATCCACTACACAGAGTACCATGTGGGGGTTTGAGTTCACAGCATGTGGAAACCAAGACTGCAGATCAAGACTGTACAATTTTCTTATCAGAGACAGGCACAGCAGGGTGTGAATCACCTGCAGATGCTGCAGCTGGCAGTCTGCAGCCCTGCATGCCACCAACCTCAAAGGACTTGTTACCCTGCTATCCAGCATCATGCCTAATGTGTTTTGGCATGAATATCCACCTTCTGCTCAGCTGCAGGATGCCTTTGTCTGTGTCACTCAGAATAAGAAACCCAAGCCTGTAAATGTATTTGTTCTGAAGTAATATAACCTCCTCAGCCCTGGCTGTCATGAATGAACAGGGCTCATGGTGCTGTTCATGTTTAGTGGAATATAAGTCGTGCTTTAATGTCATTTGAAATGTGAAGAGAGTGCTTCAAATATAAATATAAATTTAAAAAATAACAGGTTTTGTCAGACAAAAGTGTAACAGCTGCTATTACCCACCACATCATTTTCCTACACTTTTCCTACACTTTCATTGCATTAACCGTATTAACCCCTATAATCTGGACACTACCAGATCATTCTCAATAAACCCTTGCAATACCTTATCTTATCAAGTCACATGACCTTATCTCCCTTATCTCGGCTATGCAACACATGTTATCCTCATGCTCGCCTGCACGCTTTCCCTTTGACTCACTTTCCCTTATCGTTCAATCATATCTCTTCATCTTATCTAGGCAGTGCTTATCTGTTAACTCATGGCTAAGTCCTGGCTAACTCATGTTATCCAGTCTATGACATATTAACTCTTTATAGCAATCATAGCTATGTACATAGCTATGTACAGCTCGGTCTGTGCCCCTATGTAGTCCCTATAAATACTGTAGATCAGTCATAGTTAGTCTCTAGTCTAGTTCTTTCTGTTCTTTCCCATTCCCTCTTGCACAATAGAACATCATTGATACTTCATAGGACTTGCTAGTCAAGTCTACACACTTTCCGCTCAACAGCTAGACCCCTATTGACCATAGACGGGTTTGGTCGTTACAAAAGTACATGGGTGAAAGCTTAAAGTATGCATAACAGTGCAGGACACTATCAAATGTTGGCGCAAATAAGATGTTTGATTGGGGCTTTAATGTATGTTGAAATTTCAAGTAGTGTATTCAAGTATGGTTGCTAACAAATTTTCAAACTTAATCAAAGACTGCACTGCAACTGGAATTTATGTTTGGGCTAACAAAAAGACAGCTGAAATTTTCAAGTTTAGACCGATGCTCAGACAGCTGTTGAAGCTTGAAAATTTAACATCAGACAGAACTGATCACCTGCTTGGTGACTGTTAAGTCCAATTCCTCCTGGTTCAAGTCTGACAGAGGTCTAAATGGAATAGAGTAATGGAAACAAAGGTTCAACTGATTGTCGATGGAGGTGCAGAGGTGCAGAGGTGTAGAGGTATAGAGGGGTGAGGATATTACAGTGCAGGACTAATGTGTTGCACCCATGCCATTTTATATAGTTTGAGGACTGGACTTCAAAATACTATCCAGGAGTATAATAATGTTCAAGTCATCTTGATTGAGAAACACAATGTTAGGTAAGAGCTTAGTAAGAGCTGTGAGATAAGATCTGGGCATGGAGTCAGAGAGGGATATTTGAATTCATCTAGGACAGATTAATACAACTCCCTGGACATCATCAGTTTATCCATAAGTTTGACAGGACAACCTTTGAGTGGTGTTGTGCTTGAACTGAGCTAAAATTTGCAAATAGTTTGTAATAAAATGGGACATGGCATAGTAATATGTAGCTCAATGCCTAGCCAGACATGCCAGCAAAGTTATTCCAACTCAGATCTGTCAGTAGTCACCAACATTACTGTGTCTGTCATATAAGTATATCAAATATCTATTTATAGATGAGTAAGGTGTGATTCATACACTTTTATATAATGCACAAGGAAAATCTCACCACCTTCTATCCATCACTGAACCAGCCAGTATTAGATAATGCATAAAATGTTTCCTTGTTTTAATACTTGTTAAGCTAGAACTCTTTGGACAATGCACAGCTGTTGGTTGAGAAGAGGTATCAAATCATGAGACTAGGTATGTAGGAGAGTGCACTTGACTCAACTGGATGATGATGCCTAGATGCTCTCCATTCACTCTCTTTGCTTGTCATAGACCTTGTGAAGCACCCATGTGGTATTTCATTGTCCATTGAGAAATGTTCCAACTGTTCTTAGCATGTGATATTCTGCCTAAATAGTGGGTTGGTCCATATAAATCTTGGTATATAAAATTGTTTCATACATAGGCTACTGACCTCATCCTTAGTGACACAATTCATTAATCACACCCTCCACTTTCACATAATGTTTGACAGTACTGGAAGAAAAATGTGTGCAAAGTGAGTTAACTGAGGAAGAAACACAAGCAAGCTAACTAATTGTATGATTGATGGTACAGACTCTTCATTATGGCATACACTGCTGTCCATGAGGCACTGTTGACAGTGTTTAAACATAATATCTGCTCCTTCATCAACAAGACCACTTATGACACTACCACCTACAACATCAACCTCAATTTGAACAGAGCAAACTGGTTTGCACCTTCACCAATCCCAACCATATTATGATCCCTGATATTCAACTTGTTATTCAAAATAACTTCAGCCTCACACAAGGCCTTTATTTCATCACCAAATGAATAGGCAAAGTGTGCTTCACTGCTTTCCCCTCTGTTACTGCAACAACCTACAACAAATTATAGATGATCTTCCTTATATTGATCTTGCCTTTAAGATCACAATCAAGGAAACCTGAAAATGGAAGTGTCCAAGCAGGAGAAGCAGCCATGCTCAAAGGTTACACTTTTAATTTTTACTTATTAGCTATGACAATTTCATTTTATATGACATCCTCATATGACAGCTTGGGCTTTATTATTATAGAATATATTACTTGAATATTTATTAAGCATGTAACCTTAACTTTATCTCTGATGCTCTGATAATATGCTTGCTGTCACAGTATAAAAGGCTCTTCAATTATACACAAATTTCCCTGTGTTCTTCTCTCCACTGATCAAAGGAGTGGTGATGTCAAATATGTTCAGCAAGTACTTGAGTCTACAGCTAGGCTACATGTTCCCTGGGAGGTGGCATTGCTCTACTTCAGAATGGCTGTCCTTACCACTATATATGAACAATATTTAAACTGGTTTTGGAAAAAGTGCAAAACGAGATCTATAACTTTGACATCTTGTATATGGATAAGAACACCCTATACAGTGGATGCATCAGACAGCCATTGTCCAGGCTACTCATCAGTGGTGCATCTGACCATGAGAATAGATGGGTCAGTTGATGAGCATGAACAAGACAAAAAAAGAAAATGCACCTAGATATCACCCCACCACTCCACATTGAGTACATGCATCATTGCCAAAGAGCCTCCATTCACCAATAGGTCTGCTATTGCAGTTGCAATCAGTTGCTAACCAGTCCAGTTGCAAGTTGCAACAGTTACAACCAGTCACAACTAGTGTACAGCCACATTTCCTAATTAGTATGTTGTAGGTACTTAGATATGATATCAAGGATTATATTCTGATAATGAAAACATATCCTGGTAGTTGTGCTGTTGTACTGTTGTCTAGGTGTTAATGATGTAATGTGTCACATCATTAGCATGACTGATGCTGTGATGAGCGTAACTGTCAGACTATGTGTGATCAGTATGACTGATTACTGACAGTCTGATGCACTCATGATTAACACATAACACAATTTGTAGCTTGTAGTAGTATAAATAGACATAGGATAGCTTTTTGTACAGGATATTCTTTGAGTTATAGTGATGTTCCATACAGCTGGACTGAAATGAAGCTATTTGAGGTATATTGCCCTATGCTAAATTTAGGAGAGGGTGTTCAATATGGTGGGAAACATAATGGGGGCTTGGAAACAATAATCCTGGCCCAATAACCTGCACAAAATTAGTATGGTAGTGAGTCAGGACATAAATTCTTAGATTTCCAGCATAATCCACAGCTGGAATATTCTGTTATCTTATGCACAGGTAGACCACTATGTAGGCTACCTTCCCATCAAGTTTCATTTTCTTACCCTCAATCCTCAAGGAGATATTCACAAATCATTGGTGAAGTCTCTTCATAATGCTAGTGTATACTACACTATCATTTTGTACACTTTTATTAGCTTCCCATATATAGAAAAGCCCCTATATAGAATACATAATCATATATTGGATTGCTTCATCAGCACAGCCCTTAAGTCACATGGTCACCATAAATTGGGGTGATCATGTTACTTGAAGTCCATATATGGTAATGTGCTCAGCATTGCAGTGGTTGGATTGTTCAGATGTGAGAATGGCATGGACACTCTGAACAAGTCAAGGTGCTGCTTGTAGAGACATTGTAGGTCAGGTTCCTAAGGAGGCTGGGATAGTCAGTGTCTAAAAGGTAAATATGTACCTTGTAGGCTTTAACCTGCCCAAAGTGCAGAGAGGATGGGTACCACAATAATAAGTCACTGCAGAAAGTTCTGTCTACATCACAGACCTGGTACTGAAAGTCCTTGAGAGCGTAAAATATTCCAGCAGCAAGGGTGGTTGAGGCGACGAAGCAGTTGGAGAATTTGCCATTGAACAAGATGGATGTGTACTCATTTGTGTATTTGAGGGGGTGAAAGAGGTGGGAAGTATTCTGGGTTTCACCATAGAAGCAATCTTGTCTATTGAAATACTTGTTGACAAAAGAGATGGAAAGGAGGTGTATTGGAGTACATGTTGGGATCTGGATGTGGTTGAAGTGTAAGTTACAGTATGTGTTCTTTGTGCTCTCAAGCGAGACAGTCTTGATGGGAGTGATCTTGCCAGTGGGTACTGAGTAACTACTGTCAAAGCTCCATCTGCTCCAGGTTGATATGCTAGCATTGTCTGATTTGTTGTGGTCTTGATTGGGTGTGATGGTGCACATAGATGAGGGAAGCAAAGGCCAGTAGGGGGTTGGTTCCCAAAAATGCAGCTTCTTCACAATAAGGGGACTGGTGAACAGAGGGCCACAAATGGGCTTTTCAATGATCTCATAGACTGTCTTACATTCTGGGTCGATTGTGCTTGCTCTGTGGAAGAGGTTGGCATGCTCTTCCTCTAGCTCAGCTATTGACCATTTACCCCACTGGGTCTCTTCATGGTGGGAGTATTTGAGTGCTGTCAGCTTTATATCTGCATCTCTGTCATCCTCACATCAACAAACCTACATTTTTTCTGAGTTATCAAAATCAATGACCTTTCTGTGTTGTCTGATATGACTGACAGCAGTTCTATCAGTGCTTTCAGTCTCTCAGTTCATAAGTAATTCATTTCTATCAGCATCCTCGGAGCTATCAACATATCAGCTTGTCAATTAACCAGTGATATCAGTCCCATCAGTTCACCTAGTAAGTTAATTGATCATCTGGTCAGTCTTGTCAGTCTTGTCATCTCACCAGTCAGTCAGTCAACCAGTCAGTTAGTCATATCAGTCTATTAGCCAGCCAGGTTATCAGCCAATTCAGCTAATTCAGTCTATCAGGCCATCAGCTGGCCAGTTAGTCATTTCTGTCAGTCACATCAGTTGGTCAGTTGGTCAGTCAGTCAGGTTTGTTAATGTTGTCAGTTTATCAGCTAGGTAGGTAGTTAGTCAACCAGTCCATTCAATATATCATTTTGTCAGCTGGTCAGTAAATCAGTTCAGTCAGTCAGGTCAATCTATCAGTAATCAGTCCATTTAGACCTGTTAGTCTTGTCATTGATCTCAATCACCCAGAAAAAATGTAGGTTTGCTGATGCAAGAGGAGAGAGGAGCACAGGAGTGAATCTATCAGCTAAATTGCTGAAGAATGGGCTGGGGGCATAGACAGGGCATTGCTGTTGAATGTACTGCTTGGAAAGAGTGTAGTAGTCATCTATTAAGGGGGTAGTGTTATTGTAGTAGTTCTTTTGCTGATAGATAGCAAAAGGGAGTGGAGAGGTAATTATTCCTGGAATGTCTGTTCAAGGCCTACCAAATTCTGCATCACTCAATGCAGTGGATACCATGATCAAGGCTTTGTGAGTGACCAGGACTAAAATCTAAGATGACTGGGACTTCAATAACCCAGAATCCACATCCAATGTTTTAATTAATTAAGCGAGTCTTAGTTTAGGGAATACATGTCTGACTGGTTTCTCATCTTGGTAGATGCCATTTTATTCTTTCAAGGATTATGCACCTGATACTATAACTTCGACTCAGGTAATACATGCCATTAATCAGACCCTGACCTGGATGAATGGGGTACTTTGAGTTACCTCTAGTATAGGTCTCCCTGTGGTAATTTTTATTGGCCAATATGTGTATATTCTACAGAAGTGCAGTGGATGTGATGACTATGAAGACTTCAAGTGATCTTCTGTCAGGAAATTGGCTGCCAGCTTGCTTTCTGTGTTGATAGGATGTTGTTGAGAAAATGCAACAATGTCTGAGTCTAAAGGAAAGAGAGAGGGGTGAAAGATTCATTTGTCCTATGTGCTGCATCAGGAAAAAGCTTTTGTTCCATGTGAGTCAAGTTTACCCACATTTGTTAGACAAGCTGCAAATGCTGTCTTGATCAGTTAATTTATTGGGAAAGCAAACACAGCTAAAAGTTTACACACTAAATGCATGGCAGAATTTTTATGGATATCTTGAGCTTTGGAAGAACTCAGAGAATATGTCTCTTCAACAACAATTAAATACCTCACTAGGAAGAGAGACCTTTGGAAGCAATTAGTGGGTTTCTACTTGTGATTGTGCTTGTGAATGCCAGGCCATGTCAGAGGAAATGAGGCAAAGGAGTTGGCAATCTCAGGTGGGTTGATACCTGCATTTCCCAATGCTTCAGTTTGTATTTATGGGTTATCTCCACATAGGAGAGTGCTGCAATCGATAAGAGTAAAGGAAAAGCAATTCCAGATCAGGAGCAGTCCACCATATAAGATAAAGGGGCTGGCCTAGTGGTTTCAAAGTCAGGCTCATGGGAGCCCAAACATTGAAAACTAGTGGCCAAACAACTCACACAAAATGCAGCCACCTCCTACAGTGGCTCAAACAACTGTCCCAATGTTTTTCACTAAACATGATAATGTAAGAAATGGATAGAAAGCATGCCTAAATGGATTCAAGCAGTTATTGAGGCCAAGGGAGGTCATGTTATGACTGCTACTCAAGTGTAATGGACTTATCAATTTTCTTTCATTCTCAACCCCTATCTATTCCTTTCATGCATTCACATGCACTTCTTTCATATCCGCTTCAACGCTTCTATCACACATGCGTATCTAATCTCCCACATCCATGCTTCTCATTCACATTAGATCTGCACTGCAGCCTCATGCTGCCACATACATGCACATCACGCATACCGGGCTATGTACACAGGTATATCACATGACCCAGTGTCCAATATATTTACTATATATAGCAGTAGCACAGCACGGTCTGTGCGCACATGTACTTACTATATAAACCCCAATTCAGCGCCAGAGAACACTAGTCTTGTTCTCTTGGAGTTTCCTCTACAGGCAACTCTACTTCTCTCATCTTGTCTTTTTCTCTGTGCAAGCAACCTAGCACAAAGGCTTCACTTAAGTGTGAGTCCTTTAGGGTTGTTTCACCAGAACAAGACTACATTTTCATTGCTACCTTGCTTGCGGACGACTGTTGAGCAGATCACCAAAGTACCCAAGACGTTTCCTACCACACACCATATGCTCGCATTTACTTCACATCCTCCAGTACGTTCAAGAGGATACAACACACTTTATGGAGCTCAAGACATCTTTCTAGTGTCTGCATCTCAAACTTATGTCTCATCGGTAGAAGGATCGGCGCTCGTACCCAACGAGCATGTATCAGAGGTTTGGGAGTGGTTTGGGTTGGCCAACGGGTTGTTAAATTTAGTATACCCTCCAACACCAGTAGTAGAAGCAGCGGAGCTAGGACCGGCACAAGAGCCAGGAAGTCCAACCCCTCCATCTCTCATCCTTTCGGACTACGAGAGTCTACAGGAAGCACCAGTCACTCTCCTCGCCCCCTCAGTCAACAGCGGAAGCTACGACCCGAACGAGTACAACCCCCCAGCATCCCAGCAGATCCCAGTGGCATTGGTGCCCTTATTCGTGCCGGAGAAAGTAGTCGAGTGGCTCGTCGACGGGCTAGTGGACAGAGTCAGGAGAGAATGGATTAGGAAAAGAGAACCCACTCCATATGAGAGACCCTGCCAACCATGACAGAAAAAGGTTTGGCCAGCAGCCACAAGGTGGAGAGAAGAGAAAGAAAGGGTTCTTTGGCAGTTTGAGGATGAGATACAAGAAACCCCGTGCCTCAGACCCAGGAACAGGTGTTACAAGGTCAAGAGAACCCCCACCTTAGCACCACACACAGCAGCACCTAGAATATGCTGCTTACAAGTACCAAACCCCCCTCTTCCCATCTAAGTAATACATCATGTCTTTCGATCGATTAGTATTCGAAACCAATCTCCTTAATGGAGGACTTAACGCAGCTGTCACGCAAGATCTTTTTGCTATGTTTGACTACTTCTCCAATGAACGACACGGTCACATTGCACATATAAACACGTGTCTAAATGAAATCAATACACTTAGAATTCAGCTCGCGGCAGTCCCCACAGCACAAGGCAGTACAACGCCTAAAATGAGCAAGATCTTCCAAGACCCTGGAAATTACAACGGGTCTAAGGGAAAGTTTGAAGAATGGTGGACTAAGATGAAGGCATGGATTGCCGAGAATCCCACCATATTTCCACAAGGTTCACACAAGGCAGTGGTAGCTGTGCTATCACACCTCGAGGGACAAAAGGCAGGCAGCTTTGCCCCCTATTAACCAGCGGCACCTATATGTAACAGGTAATTGTTTTTGACTGTGTGTTTATTTAGATAACTGTAATCCTGTACCATGCATTTTCGTCCATCCTTCTTTGGTATGAAGAACATGGGTGATGTTTGTGGAGATTTAGAGAGTCTAATATACCCCTTTTTAAACTAATCATCGATGAACTTGAAAACTTCCTGTTGTTCTGTGACAGACAGGGGAATGAGACGTCCTTTCTTTGGGGTGAACATGTCTTTCATATCAATGGCATGATCCCATGGTTTCCATATCGGCATGTGCTCTGATTCTCCTTTATGGAATACTTTTAAATATTTGTGGAATTCTTTTGGCACGAGTTCCTCTGCTGATTCTTTCTTAGAGGTAGGCTTATCTAAAGCCATGCATACTGCATAAGTGAGATATGCGTTTTCTTCTTCTTCTTTGTCAGCATGTCGTAAGAATGATTCCTTATCCTGAAGGAAGAAACATGAACGTGGGCATCGTGTCATTTCGACCGTGCCTTTAGTCCAGTCTATGTTAGAATTATGCTTCTTCAACCAGGAGAAGCCTAGGATCATCTGATTCTTGTCAAGATTTGTGATTTTGGCTATGACACGTTCTCTGTGTCCTTGGTAATCAATAACAACTTCTGCGGAATGTGTGATGTTTCCAGCGGAATTCTTGGTTCCGTCGACATTAAATATGGGTATAGGGTTGCGAAGTGGCGTCAGGGGTAACTGATGTCTCTGAGCCCAAGCACGATCAATGAATATGACATTTGCTCCACTATCAAGTAGAGCTTCTGCAGTGATAAAATTCTTGGTGCAAGAGGGAGCGACTCGAATGGTCATACAGATCTCCTTCTGCAGATTTGTGCTACATACGCACGCTTCTTCCAGGATTTGGATATCGGAGTTTGAAAGTGAATTAAGCACAGGTGTGAAGCCCCTGCCGAGCTCCACGAAGGGAGGCCCACTTGGCATTAATGATAACTCATTATCCGATTTGTTGGACTCTTCACCAGCCAGTGGCAAATACCTATTGTCATTAGATAAATTAAACCTTACCTTATCCACATGAACACCCAGTTCGTTCATGTGGCTTTCCCTTTTCCCTTCTTGGATTCTGTGTCCTTGAGGTTGAAGAAGTATGCCTTCATTTCATCATAGGACATGCCGCGGATGACCTGGTCTGGGCCAGATGACTCATCCCATGAGGTGGCACCTTCTTCTTCTTTGATTCCTCTGGCCTTGCGGCCTCCACATCAACAATCTTTCTTGTGTCCTCCTCCAAGCCATTTGCAGTTTGGACATGCAAGCTTGGGTTTGGGGCAGTCTTTTACAAAGTGACTTCCTCCGCAGTTGTAGCATTTCCTTGGAGTGTTAGGCGTCAAGGGTCTGTGCTCAAAGGCGTCTATGTCCATGGCATTTGGATCTCTAGATCTTCGGCTACTGCCGCCGCATAAGAAGCTGATTAACTGCTTCCTTGTGCCTACTTCTTGGATCTTTGCAAGGTAAGCGAGGACTGTGGTGGGTCTAGGCCCATCCAGTAGGATTTTGTTGATTATCGAGCATTGGACATTGTGCTCAATGAGCTCTACTAAGTGGGTAGTGTCCATGCCCACTTGTGGTTCGTATCTTTGAAAGTCAATGATCCAATCATCTATGGGCATTGCTTCTGTCTGCTTTAGGGCACGTAGTTTCTGTCTGGCCCATTCTTGTTGGTTAATGGAGTGGAAGAGGGCTTTGATCTCTTCTTCTAACTCCGTTCACGTACTGTACCCCTAATCTCACAATTGGTCGATAAGCTAAAAGGGGCTACTTTATTCACAAAAATGGATCTCAGATGGGGATACAACAACGTACACATCAAAGATGGTGACAAATGGAAGGTGGCTTTCATCTGCTTCCGAGGAGCATTCGAACCCCTTGTCATGTACTTTGGGCTATGCAACTCCCCTGGAACGTTCCAAGCCATGATGAACGAGATCTTTGTAGATATGGACGACTACATCATCATATATATTGATGACCTAATGATATTCACCAAAACAGACGATCGTGCCATGCACAACAAGATTGTTCTGGAAGTACTCTGATGCCTCCAGGAAAATAACTTATTCATAAAACCAGAAAAATGCACATTCCACACCTGAAACGACCAAATATCCTATCTATTGATATTGGTTGTTGACGAGTGTTTGTGCTATAGTTCACAGCTATAGGGCACTTGCAATGAGTATGTCTGATGTGTCGGTGAGGATAGCAAAAGGGATGTCAATAAGGGAAAGGCTGGGAAGCCTTTATAGATTAGGGACTATCTTCAAGACTAGAGGAGGATACAAGGGGAACAACAAAAGAACAAGACTGAGGTATAAGTGCTACAACTACGAGTACTTATACTATTGGAAATCATGCACAGACCATGCTGTGTATGTCTATAAGTAGTAAACAGTGTGCTTACTGGTTACCATGCACTAGAGGTGAGGCAAAGATAAGCACTGCCGAGATAAGAGGGACTATTGCTATTGGACGATAAGGAAAGTGAGTCAAGAGGAATAGCACAAGGAGGCCATGAGGAGTACAGCCGAGATAAGGCAAGATAAGGTCATGTGACCGAGCACGTGACTTGACATGTGACGAGTGTGATAAGATCATGTGACTTGATAAGATAAAGTCCTGTTCAATGGATAAGACAAGCAAGTTAGACGAGCAAGAAAAGGAAAAGATATCCTGTAATAAGGGGTGAGCGTAACAACACCTCAGAAGTAGAATTCCTCGGGATGATCGTGGGAAAAGATGGAATAAAGATGAATGAAACAAAGGTTACAGCCATTCTGGAATGGCCTATGCCCAAGAATGTCTGAGGAGTGAGAAGCTTCTTGGGACTAGCGAACTTCTACCAAAGGTTTATCAAAGATTACGCAAAGGTGGCTAGACCACTTAATGACTTGACGAAAAAGGAAAACCCCTTTGAATGGAAGCCGGAACAACAGGAGGCATTTGACATGCTAAAACAGCACTTCACCACAGCCCCTGTTCTCACATTCCCTAATGACGACGCTCAGTTCCGCTTAGAATGCGATGCTTCTGATTACGCAACAGGAGCAGTACTATCTATTCAGAAAGATGACAAATGGCACCCTGTGGCCTATTCATCTCACATCAGCAAACCTACATTTTTTCTGAGTTATCAAAATCAATGACATTGCTGAGCTGTCTGACTTGACTGATAGCATGCTATCAGTGCTATCATTCATAAGTAATTCATTGCTATCAGCATTCTCAGAGCTATCAGCATATCAGCTTGTCAATTCACAAGTGATATCAGTCCCATCAGTCCAGCCAGTCAATCAATTAATCATCTGGTCAGTCTTGTCAGTCTTGTCATCCCATTAGTCAGTCAGTCAACCAGTCAACCAGTCATGTCAGTCTATCAGTCAGTCAGGTTGTCAGTCAATCAGCCAAGTCAGCCCATCAGCCCATCAGCTGATCAGTTAGTCATCTCTGTCAGTCACATCAGTTGGTCAGTTGGTCAGTCAGTCAGGTGTGTCAGGTTTGTCAATTTGTCAGCTAGATAGTTAGTCAGTCAACCAGTCCATTCAACAAATTAGCTTATCAGCTTGTTAGTAAATCAGTTCAGTCAGTCAGGTCAATCTATCATTGATTAGGCCATTCAGGCCTGTGAGTTTTGTCATTGATTTCAATGACCCAGAAAAAATGTAGGTTTGCTGATGTTCTTTATCAACTCGTTGACCATTCTCATTGCTGCTTCAACCAATCCATCAACGCATAGCAATGATGTCTACCACCTGCTGCGAGAATCTGGGAACCAAATGTTTCCTTGTCTGAGCTTCCATTCTTCATGACTCCATCGCTCTTCAATCTCAGAAAGGGGAGGTGAGATCTGTCGTGTTTGGTCTCTTGAAACGCAGCTAACGTGACAATCGTAGTCTCATCCAATAATGCCTTGTTCATGATCAACAGGATGACATGGTTGATACCAAAACGATCGAGTCCATTTTGGTTGAACGATTCGAGGAGCGACCTTTCTCCTGTGCATTTAGTTCTCACTTGTTGTATTTACCAAATACGAGATTCCATTTGATGATGTCCATCTGCATGTATCTGATCAGCGCACCTTGAGCCTTCTCCTCTAGATCATGGAATTGATCGATGTATTTGTCTATGCCTGCCGGCATGGTCAGTGCCACGGTGCCACTCCCACTTGTGTTGGCATTCTTATCCACATCCATTTTGGATGTCTTCTTCAAAACCTTTGTGGTTGCCTTGTGCTTCTTTGGTGACATGGTGGATGTGAAAGTGTAACATGAGTTCTTATTTTCATGTGTGATCACCTTGAGACACTGTCACGTGTGAGATTATTTCTTGATTTGGAAATATCACCACGATTTGACACTACTGTCAAATCACAGTAAATTGTGAAGCTATTCTTGCATATTCTCGTGTTTGTGCCATTGTTTTCATATGATACCATACATACACCGACATGATTACTTTTAATATGTTGTTGATTGTGTGCACTCGATCTTCATCAGTCATGTTCACTATTCTGTCAAGACTCAAGGTGTCATCACATGCGACATTATTTCTATATTTGGGGTATCTCAGATATTCCCCACAATTCAACACTACTGTCGAATTGCGGTGATTATCTGTCCCATTTGAATATATGTTTGAATATTCAATCAAAAGCAATTATACAAGTTCTCGTCTATGAACATGTGAGTATGTGTGACAATTTACCGCATTTCAGCATACATGCCAAATCGCAGGTAAATTTGGTACCACTGAGGTGTCAATACATTGTACATATATCACATTAATTCAGTCACTGATGATTTCAATGTCCACATCAGGCGGTATGATGGACCGAGTCCTTCCACGTTGCACAGACGGTCCAGCCCCTCTATCCTCTTGAAACAAATCCATTGTCAGCTGTACACATCCAATATCACCCACACGAGTCCCCCCAGCAGATCGTCATGTCACACGTCATCGTACAGGCGAATCTGGAAGTATAAATCATTCACCATCGCTACCCATGGACGGCATGAAATGTCTCAACCGCTTCAAAAATTCATCCATCTTCAGGGTAGTCCAGTACTTTTCGAACCTTGCCATTGCATCCACACTGATCCTATATCAATGAAGTTCACATCAGTAATCATACCACATCCCTGTCACTGTATTCACTGGTAGCCTTGCTCGTGATCTTGAGCTATCACACCATCCCCTTTCCATCTCTGCTTACTCTCATCCTCATCCTTCCATTCTATCCATTTCATCCCACTCTTGGTCTCTATCTCCTTCCCTATCACAAGCCCTTCCCTCATCACCCATCTCACCATCGCATTCAGGTTCGTGTCCACTTGGAACAGTAAGTTGTAGTCCCCTCTCTCTTGTAGGGGTAACAAAGGCACCATCTCCGCATGACACATGGGACACTTGAATGCCCATCTTGTCGTCTCTTCAATCGTCTCACCCTCATTAGGCTTGTAACTCGCCATCCATGATCGCGTCACACACACTCCACAGAATCTGTGTGCACATGGTGTCATCATTCTCGTCACATTCATCCTGTATATCTCTGTTAATTCACTCAAATCATGTAGTTGATCCATCTACTCACAGGGTTTGCTGACATCTGCACAGGTGACAGGTCAGTTCATTCCACCACAGATATGCAACATCTAGAATACTCACATTCCGCATTCCATCTCTTTCACTATAATCCAATCCAACATTTCAATCTTTCCAACCCTCTGCATCCACTCAATGAACCCTTCAGAATCCTTTCTGAATGCATACTCCACCGTGCTTTCATTTTCATCATCGTTACTTTCCTCTCCCCTCTCCATCGACATCCTTGAGATCTTCTTCCTCAACTTGTTTGCAAATTCCCTCCACCGTGACTCCCTCTCCCTCACACCCTCATTCTCCTCCTCCATACCACTCACCTTCATCTCTAGCTCCTTCACCTTCCTCTTCAGCTTCTCGTTCTCCCTCTCCATCACTTTGTACCTGTCGTCCTTCTCTTTCCCCTTCCCCTTACTTTTCTTGTCCTCCACATCCATCCACTCATCCACAATCTCCACCCCATCGCTATCAGTCCCCATATGTACCTCCACCTCTGTCTTATCCTCAATGTCTTCCATAGAGATGTTCTCGTCTTTTGTAGCCTGGTTACGTATATTCCCTACACCCACAGTGTTGTTTAGTACAGATCATTCTCCACAATAACACTTACTCCTTTGCAATGCAAGGATCATTTGCATTCTTTCCTGTTGCTCTATGACATGTTCCATGTCTATCTTGGTGATGGTTTAATGCAAGCATTTCATTGATGTGTGCAGTCTTTATTAATTAATTAAACACAATGTCTATATGGATTAATGTCATGTGACGATTACATTATTTACCACATTTCAACATATGTGTTGAAATGCGGTAAATATACATGTCATGGAACAGTAAATTTTATCTGCAATTCTATATGTTGTTGAATTGCAGTAGATTTTGGCCGCGATTCGACACATATGTCAGATTGTGGTAATATATTATGCCCTCATTGTTGTATTGAGTTGTGTGGATAGCTGATAATATATCAAATAGTTGTTGTATAAGTTGACTGCATTTGTTTTGTCTTTGATCATGGGGGAAAACCAGTCAAATATCATAAATAAACCAAGTCTAACTCTAACCATATTATGAAAAACATGATAAAATAGATTCTCTATCACTGGGCCCACTTGATTATCTCAGCCTTGCTTGCCTCGGCCATGCTTGGGCCTTCTCCACCATTTCGGTCATCCTATAGATTCTCTGGCCATGGGCCCACTCAATCACATTGGCCCCCCTTGGCTGTGCCATACTTGGGCCCTCTCAACCCTTTCGGTCATTCTATAGATTCTCTGTCATCTTATAGATTCTCTGACACTGGGTCCACTCCATGACATTGGCCCTCCTTGGCTGTGCCATACTTGGGCCCTCTCAACCCTTTCGGTCATCCTATAGATTCTCTGTCACAGGGCCCACTTGATTACCTTGGCTCTCCTTGACTCAGCCATGCTTGGGCCCTTTAAATCCTTTTGGTCATCTCATAGATCATCTGACCCTAGGCCCACTCAATAACATCGGCCATGCTTGGACCCTCCCAAACATTTCAGTCATCTCATAGATCATCTGGCCTTGGGCCCACTCAATTACATTGGCCAACTTTGCCTTGGCCATACCTGGGGCCCTCACAATGATTTCAGAGATGCTAACTTCTTTTGTCTCAAGGGCCCTAACCTCAAAGTCAATCTATCTTCAACTTTGCCTTGTAAAGGCCCTTTTGAGATCTTCAGCACATGCAAGCCTTGACCTTCCAGGTTCCAGGCTCTTAATGTGTGTTTTGGTCCCTACAATCATTCTCCATACTAGGGCCACATCCATTGATCTGGGTCCATCATCCAGTGAGAATATAGGGCTGACTCAATACTTCAAGGTACATATAAGCCTTGATCTAACCAAGGCCAAGGTGATAAGTTTGGTTGTCTCTTAGATCATGTAGTCAGGGCCGCATCAATTCATTGGGACAAACAAGCCTAGGATCCTATTGGAGCCTTTCCGAGTTTGTCGGTTGATTCACCACCATGTTTCAAGGCCCTGCCAACACCTTCAGCACATGTACTGTACATGGTTTTCTACACAAGGCCCTTCCCACACTGTTAGTCCATCCATGTCATTGCCTTTCCCTCGGCCCCTACAATACTCTCACTCATAGCTTGAAGCTTGCCTTCCCTTGGGCCCTCCCAATCTCCTGGCCTATTTCATGGCTTATATACAATGGGCCCATGTCAGAGTCGCCTGAGTCCCAGGGGTAAAAATACAGTGGGCTTGCTGAGGACTTTGGTACCTCATTGACTACAGGATATGGCCATTGTTTGTACTGTGTGGGACAGTGTGGGACAGCCCTGTTCTGCACTGTAACATGCACACTAATTTACCAAATTCATTTATATTAGCCAAGATTTGACAGGGAACCTGGCACTTACAGTATCTGACATAACTGTTTGGTAACTATAAAGCCTGGACCTAATTATATTATTACTGTAAGTGCTGTCAATGACTGTACAAGTCTGTGCAGCACCATCCTGATTTGCTAATGTAGGAACTACTGCTGATATTGCATAGAACTAGATTACAGCACTTTGCAAAATGATGCAGAAAACATGATTGAAAAATCATGCCTCAGGAGCTGCTGGGGGTAGAACAGTGAGCACATCCATGATGCATGATGCCTGTATCTACCACCAACTACTCCTACTCTTTCAACTGACTGAGTCACCACATTTTCGGCACACCATGTTTTCAACCACCTGCGCTATTAATTGGTCCTGCTTCCAACCTGATCTGTTTCCAACCAGCTATAGTTTCAGCCCACCACACTTTCAACTGACTATTTGTTTGGTTGGCCGGATTTTTGACCACTGTACTCTCAAATCTCGACCTGCCAGAATGTCTTTGACTCACAAGACTTTCCTTTGGAGCAACTTGAATATAACATGTACTTAGACTTGTATATACTATGTAACCAAATTTTTGAGAATTAGTATTAGGCCAATAAAATCAAAGGTCCAATGGTCATGTGTAACTCAACTGCAATAAGGTATTGGGAGTGTCAAAAACAATGGAATTTATTGCTACTTGTTTCCAGGTCATGTAATATGGCTATGATACATTGGTAGATGTCATTGTGGTTTAAATGAATACACATATCATAAAACCTAAGAAATGTATTTTAGGTGTTGTAATATATGGCCCAGTGGTTGACAGTGACTACACATATCAAGTAGCATGAGAAATATGTTTCAGGTGTTGTAATATACATTGTGGTGGTGTCCAGTGAATGCACATATCAGAAAAAATGGGAAATGTGTTTTAGTGTAGTAATATACATTGTGGTAGTGTGCAGTGAATGCACATAGCATGAAACCTAAGAAATGTGTTTTAGGTGTTGTAATGTATGTTCTAGTGGTTAACAGTGAATGCACATATTAGAAAACATAGGAAATGTGTTTCAGGTGTAATATACATTGTGGTGGTGTACAGTACATACACATATCAGAAAACATGGGAAATATGTTTCAGGTGTTGTAATATACATTGTGGTGGTGTGAGTAAATGCACATATCAGAAAGCATAGGAAATGTGTCCTAGGTGTTGTAATTGCAGTAAGGGCACATATCACAAAACATGAGAAATGTATTTTAGGTCATATGACACACACAAATAACTCTTCTCTACCCCTTACCCAATTGCAAAAAACTTCCTTAATGACCTGGTGGGCATGCTCCAGGTTATTCCTGTTGTGCTGGGATGCCTCGCAACTTGGCATCTATGATGTTCATTCTATGTCCAAAGGGCGTTATAACACCATCAGCCTGCACATTCCCAAGATTTCTGGTGAAGGCAAGTGGATACACTGTGTACTTTATGTTGTTTCATATGTGTCCAAAATCGTCGGGATGAGTCTCGAAGAGGGTGTGTGTGAGCGAAAGGTCCATGAGCATACCGGTCGATTCATGAGAGACGATCTTCTGGCGGATGACACAAAAACCGTCCTCATTGTATGCATTTAAGATGTCTCCGAAAGCATTTTCAAACAGATACCTAAGGAGGTCAACAGGATGGCGACTCTCCGTGTCGTAGCAGTCATAAGCGATGGGGTGTTGTGCAGCGACCTGCACTCTGGGAAGATCTTTCCATTCCTCTATGTCCAGGAAGCTGAAGGAGGAACTACTGTAAGGGCGAGGGGCGACGAATGTAGTAGGATGACAATTAATGTACTGACCTTATGTGTGATGTGATGGAGAAAGTGAAGTGCTTGATGTGATCATAGCGATGATCACGTTTCCAGGAGAGTTTCTCTTGTGCGGTGCTGGGAGGGAAAAGTATGTTCTGATTTTGTCCAAAGCACATCATGATGGCGACTGGGTTGTTATCGAGAAGGAAACAGTCGGCCTTCCAGGAGGGGGGTGCTCATCTGACCCAATCATGCCAGCTGTCGAGAAAGCATTCATGAAGGACCTCAAGGTCAACAATGCGGAGGTTGAACTGTCTGGAACGCTCACCGTGTCTGTGACTGTAAGGAAAGTCAATATGTGATATCAACAATAGTGCACTGGTCATCATCGTGTTTGCACGTATGACCAGATAGACTCACCAAATGTCAGTCGCCTCGTTGACGGCCTGTTGAGTGAGGACTTCTGGGTATTGTTGTCTGCATGAGAAGTCAGTGAGATGCATGCCATGAAAGACATGGGCAAAGAAGAGGACGAGCATGAGGGCATGTTTGGAAGACATGGCACTGGTCGGATCAGTGAGGCATGGCCAGACACTGGTGGCATTGAATGGATGGTCAGGGATGAGCCATTCATTGGGGACCATGGCAATCCAGACTTGCTCCTCCTTGCGAGTGCCGATGGACATCATGCGACCATGATTGTCAAAGGAGAGGCGACAAGGCTTGCTATCAGGCCAGAGACGGTATATGCATCAGCAAACCTATATTTTTTCTGAGTTATCAACATCAATGACCTTTCTGTGCTGTCTGGCATGACTGACAGCATGCTATCAGTGCTATCATTCATAAGTAATTCATTGCTATCATCATTCTCAGGGCTGTCAGCATATCAGCTTGTCAATTTACTAGTAATATCAGTCCCATTAGTCCACCCAGTAAGTTAGTTGATTATCTGATCAGTCTTGTCAGTCCTGTCATCCCATCAGTCAGTCAGTCAACCAGTCAGTCAGTCATGTCAATCTAT